>JAGFPH010001398.1:85816-172417 GCA_018207615.1 Philaenus spumarius
GGCCCTAGAGGAAGCTACATACCAAATTTCATTCCAATCCATTCGGAAGTTTTTAAGAAGTCGTTTTTTAATAACTTTGATCCACCCAAACCCCCCCTAAAATTTCAAAAATTTCAAACCCTTTCTTAGTGAGCACCTATGGCCCTAGCGGAAGCTACATACAAATCCGTTCCATCCAAATACAAATTCCATTCAAATCCGTTCGGTAGTTTTGAAGAAGTCATTTTTTAATAACTTTGATCCCCCAAACCCCCCCTAAAATTTCGAATTTTTTCAAACCCTTTCTTAGTGAGCACCTATGACCCTAGAGGAAGCTACATACCAAATTGCATTCCAATCCGTTCGGTAGTTTTTGATAAATCGTGATGAGTGAGTCAGTGGGTTTTGGCTTTTATATATATAGATTTAAATTGACACAATATTTTATTAGCGCTATTTAAAAATAAAATATTAAAATTTGATACTTTGGAGGAACGCAATTGTTTAAAAAAATTGAGAACAACCATAAGAATAATTCGACCACGCAGCTGAACCGCTGACGTGAGTTGAACAAATTTCCAAAATTAAGTTTATATTATGTTTTACGGTTTCGACCCACTATTTTTCCCCCACTCGCTTTGTCAGTTTGAACCTCAGGTTATGGGCTGCTTCGCTTCATTCGCAGCGTACAAACTAGGCCGTTTGATTTTGGGGAACCAAGCTATAAGGTTCTGTAAACAAAATATATGTAAAGAATAGTATCCTACATTTATTTTATTTACATAAAACCCCAAAAGATTTCATTCTAGTACGAAACATCTCAAAAATAGTTACTTCCTGTCAAACACGTGCTTCCGGTTGTAGGATTGTTTGATTAACGAACTCGTCCGAGCTACTTAGACAGCCAACGTGTGTACCAAATTTGGACCAAATCAGGCTTAAAATTCGGCCGTTAGGATGCGAATACATATATATATATATATATATATATATAAAATGTTTAATGACAACCCAAAACGTATTTTGCGGTTCATGATCGGTGTTTATTTATTACTCCCGACCTTAGGTCTCACCATAAGGGTTATTGCAATAGCTCATTTTTCCTATGGGAATTCGCTAATAACATTAAATGTAAATTGGCCTTTCTCATCGTAGTATATAATACATTAAACCAAGCGAATAGCCTATACGTAATATGCTTACAGATTGTTTTTAATGGAGAGAGACTTTAACGCGCGGATAAATGTCTTTTATGAAGACATAAAGATTTTATATTACAACAACCTTATAAATAATTTTACTATTCACAAATAACGTAATAAAATGCGAAAATTTAATGCCTTGAAAAGTTTTAAAAAAAATAGAATTGCATGTAAACACTGTTTATTACAATTGTTTAGACCTTATTTTAAAATACTGGTAAAAGCAAGTACTTCCATTGATTCAAAATGCCAAAGTCGAATACTTTTATTTTTAAAATATTTTGATTTTGATTAATAAAGCGCGTATGAAAAGGGTGAGATCATAGTTTATACAGCTTATGTGTTACTAAACTGGATTTCTTTACAAAGTAAAACCAATATTATATTTTTAAAACCAACCTCGACCTATTTATTTTACAAAAAAAAATGTTAATGGAAGTTTTTACTAATTTTCATGATGTTAAATTGTATTGTTTTAAAACATATTTTATATAAAATGTTGGAATAACAAGAGAGCGAAATCATAAAAATCATAGTACGCCGTTTAAGCGTACTGTGAAAACAAAAATAAAAACTGAAATCTATGAAACGTATGATAGATGAATATAAAGGCTGACTACACTAAGTCCTTCGCCATCTTTGCAATACCTATTGTTAAACCGTTTCAGCAATTACGAACAAAGCGGAACCAAACTAACCTAAGCGAATTACAAGTTCATGTTTTACATTCTAAAACCGTCAAGTTACTGTATAATTGCCGGGACAAAAAGACTCGAGATTCGTGAGGAACTAGTATCGGCGGAGGTGTGACATGCAAATGTTGCGTTATTAGAATGATCCGACGTCGAGGGTCATTCATAAAGGCAAGTGTTAAATGATGTGAAAAGGTTTAGTGAATAGCCCGTGTCGGGAATGAAGGCACGATTTGGCGGTCGTGGACGTATCATGGGTTAACTGGTTGTCTCTGTGAAAGGACTGCAGGGAGGTCGAACTGGCGTGCGAATATTTTATCGTGGCATAATTTAATACAAAATTATTTCAGCAATAGTTTCCACAAGGATCCGTGTTGGTTCCACAACTGTTTCGTGATGTCCAAGTAAATTGGTTTGCCACAACGATCCAATTTGGTTACACTACTGTTTTTGTTGTCTTAAGATTGTTTGTAGATGTTTGAGTTTCTGACTATAGCTCACATCCTTTTTATTGGGACTTTTGATATTGCCTTCTCTAAACAATTATAACGATTCCAAAAAGACATGGAATATAATAAAAGAGAAAGAGCGAAATGTTAGTGTATTTTTACTGAGTTCCACTCGTCTTCGCACCTATGTTTATATCGACCATTAATTGTTTATGTATTCTCAGTGCAAAATACTGAACGATTCAACACTAGAAATACAAGTTATTCTGCAGTTTAACAGATACACGTATCTAGTTTACCATATCTGGTACAAAATGACCGCCTGACACTCGACAACAACAGAAACGTTATAAAATAAGTGTCAAAACTAGCCTATCATTAATGTTAGATTTGAAATTGTTTGTAAATCTGCTCGCCAGAGCGCGTTACCAACGTGACCATCCTTTAAGCTGATTTTGAAGATGACACTGTTTAATGGCGTTTTAACAACGTCCCGTATAGCAAGTACCCAACAAGTTCCGCGATGACCTTCCCGGCTTGACCCGGTCATCGAGGTGGGTGAAGTCTACAAGCTCCGTTATTTCTATTTCCTTATGCATATATAATCAAGTATAAGACGACTACGATGTGCAGTACATTCACGTAATCTTTGACAACATCTGTAGTGTCATTAGACTGGTCTGTAACTGTTCAAACAATTTCAGTACCTCTAATTTAGATAGAAAATATTCAAAACTAGCTTTATATTATCTCCCCCTTAAACACGTTCTAATAGTGGAAAATTACCATACTTTCCTACAATTGAAGAATACAATAAAAATTTATAATATAAATTGGACATACAATACTTGTTTTTAGGGGTTGAAAATGGAAAACGTTTTATTTGGAAATTGTTTAAGTTACTTTCACTAACATGTCAACATTGAGTGGCTTTAGGTTTAACTGGATATTTGTATATATCATTGAGTGAGCTACCTTATACTGCTATGTAGACAGTTGAAACAAGTGTGACCCCGCTGTTTTACAAGTTCAAACATATATTTAAAATCTTTCATTGGTAACCTCATTTTTTTGCATTATAAAAGAGGTATTACAAAATATATTTCCACTACGGCAGCCAGTTCTAAACTTCTTTACGGTGTTCTTGGACAATAACCAGAAAATTTAGATTTTTTTTTCTGTCAATAACTCTGTTATTCTTCAGCATTATCAGTAGTGTTATTTCTCTTTGTAAGTCTAATTGAAATTTCCCCTGAATGCGACTTAAACAAATTTAAAAAATCGTCCCTAAAAAATATTTGAATTTGGGATTTCTCACTTAATTTCTAGTTTTTGCAGACCCTAAACTGTCTGAGAGTAATTTATATAAAAATTCACCCAACAATAAAGTTTAGAGCTGGCTGCTGTATTGGAAAATTACCGGTATGATATGAAATATAATATGAAAAGGCTTTATTTCAAGCAATAATTGTGTGATATGTAGTTTGAGCTATTCCCAAAAATAGTGTTCAAACTCCCGTTCCAATTACAAAAGTAATGTAGTGATAGAGTTATTTTTTACAGAAAAACTACATCGTATGCTAAAAACTGTGAAAAAATTATGAGAAATGTGTTTTTTGTGATTGCGCTGTTAGTCGAAACTATTTTAAGGTCCACCTCCTGCTTTTATTGATTTCCACCACAAAAAAAAAAAAAAACATTTCTTGCGTAATTATCGTTATAGGTTCGTACGCTATACTGGCACGATGAATAGTTATTAATATTAATTGGTGAAACTAATAATTTTAATTCTTCTAGGTTTCAGGTAAATTGATGGTACATAAAACTTGGCGTGTGTCCGTTTTTTACTCATTACTATGACTAAAACTTAAAGACTTTTCAAAGCATTACATGAAATATTCAGAAAACTTAAAAAGATATTTGAACTTTTTTGTTAATAACTCGATTATTCTATAAACTACAGAAAATGATCATAGCCATTAAAAAACTTATTTTTATTGTAATGGTTTTAGAGATATTCAACATACAAAATTTTAAACGTCGCCATTTTCAATTGAGTAAGTTGAAAAAATACTATACGTTTTTTAGATAGGCCTTTAATGATATAACAAAATATGTAAAATTTCAATTTAGTACATCAATTAATGTTTTAGATCAAAATTAACGACTAAAAAAAGCAAACAGTGGCTGTAACTAGCGAAGGACTTTTAAACATTTTAATAATGATATTTTGAACTGTCTTTGGTTCAGAAACAATACCCAAAAGCCTAGAACACTCTGTATATCAATCAATAGTGTGGACAAATATTTAAATTTACTAATAATTTAAAAAAAATGCTTATAAATAGTTACAACAACGATATTTGTCAATTTAAAATAAATAACTCAGCTGATTAAAGATTTTAAGAGTTGCTACAATTAGCTGTTCCATTTCTGACAGCATTTCCATTGACAGCTGATGTCACACTTTAAAAGAATTTGCATTACTAATTGTTGTCTTATCATTTTGATTAGAAAGTCATTGACTATAAAAACACCAAACAACTACACATGGGTAATTCATAAAATACGCACGAATCGTCTAGCAGAAAACTTCCTCAATTTCCTCCTGAAGCCTAGCCTGGGGTATAGAGACGTAGGCGTGATATCGCGAATGCTTTACCGACCAGTTTGTCAGGAACGCCCACAACCACCTTGTTTACATGTTATAGGAGCAATTGAAATATATCATTTGTCAATAACACAGGTTTAACGGTTTGTCGCTGCTTCGGAACGGCCGTGTATTTCATCGGGACGTCTCAAGAGGTCAGGCGTAGGACAAACTGCATTGTAGGGTGAAGAGAAAGCTGAAGAGTTATGATCAGAAACAGAGTGTAGAACATATTGTTTAGAGGGAAACGACGGTTAAAAATTCACAAGAAACCTTTTTCTGATTACCAAGTGATGGAGAAAAAACTGAAAACATAATAAGTCAGCCGCCATTTTTTATATTTTTATGTAAAATCTAGGAAATTGATTTAGTCATTGTTTTAAAATCAACAATAGTGCGCGCTAGACTCACACTCCAAGGGTTCCGTATCACCATTTGACCCAATTCACCAAAATGACATTAATACCAACGCACCAAGACTTCATATACTCAACATAAAACTATTGTGTACATAAATTATACAGTACAGTGGAGAGCTGACGATTTCAAAACAAAGTAGAGTAAAATAGAGTAGGCTAATCTTGTTTCCTCATTTTCCCACAAAAGATCGGATTCGCTATAGCTTTCCTGTAAAGTGTGTAAGTACCTCTGAAACCAGTGCATTTTAATCAAAACTTTAGCGAAATTATTTTCGTGAATCGACGAGGATATGTAGCCTATTCAAGGAGAGACACATTTTAACTTACTACTGATGATATATTTATTAGATAATTTTACACTTTTACTTTTACAAAATCATGCACTTTTTGACATGTAACCTAAGTGTTCAGTATGACCGAAATTCTGTTCCTGGGCATCCGTCAACCTATCCTGTAGTTGATCTCAGAGGCCAAGCAGAGACTGCACACAGTCTTCCAATTACAAGGTTTCAAAAAAAAATAGTGTTAAAAGCGTTTTGGTCCGTTTGAAAGTGCGTGAAAGTGGTGCATCATACATGCACTTTATTTCATCAAGACCGGTTTACAGTTCTAGTATCACGCTATTACGAAGCATATGATCTAAGTAGCTTATTCGTGATTATTTATGTTACTCCATTTTGAAATTTGTATTTACTCTATTTTGTTAAAATTTAAAAAACGGATTATTATATCCCGAATATCTCTGCATAAAGATACACATTTTGCTTAGAGATTAAACCAAACATAACCGAGTTCTAAAATCATTTTAAAATTACTTACTTTAATTACTTAAATTAGTAATTTTGGAAGACCTGGTCCTTTGTTCGGAGCTATGACAGAAATCTATTTAATTCTGACAACTAGTTTGTTCTCTTTAGTACGAGTACAGTCGTAAATGATATATGACCCCAAAAACGTACTTTTATCAACAAAAATGTGTCACTACTTAAACCGTGTTATTAGTGTTCGCTTTTGAGATAAATAGATGGGAAGAAGATGGAGAGACTGAGAAGAAAATATAACACGAAAAGAAAAGTTTAATCATATATTGCAACACTATTTTGAATCGTGTTTTTTCAAATATTTCAATTGAATACATGAAAATACATAAAAAATATAACTCTTAACATAACTCTTAAAATGATCTTGTTTAATTTACTAGACTCTAATTGCGGACGAGTATTGTTTCCTTTAGTTCGTCCTGTGAACTGGCCTCCCAGACGGTATTCACTCATTAGCAACTCCTTTGGTTTCTTAGTATCCTAAACAATACCTCTATAACCGTTTAGGTAAACATCACATGCGATGGTTTAACGACCGGCTCAAACAACGTCCACGAGGGGTTTATCACTTGGCAAAATTAGTTTCCAGGACGGTGCATTCCTTGAGGCTCTGTCCACCTCCGCCATGTTAGACATCCTACACGTAAACTAAACGCTGGTACCGTTGGCACGTCAAGAACAAAGACTAAGAATATTTTAAATAAAAAAGTGTTTTCTCTTTTCACGGTTTTACTTTGCATTTGAAAAACAAAACCAAACTTGTAACTTGGGTCAATGCATACAAAACAGTTACAATTTATTTGTAATTAAAATGGTATACATTATTTTGATACACTTGTTATTAATCTGAAATCTATACATAGATAAGAAAAAACATCACTCTTTCTGTCTTAGTCAAATTTTTCAGGACTAGGTTAAAGTAGGAAGTATTAAGCTGAAATTCGACACATTGTAAAGCATGCTAACCTGTATAATTTATTCCAGTCAGCAAAACACTTAGTCGAAATGCAATGAGTTTTTATTTTTTATATATATAACTTAGGAGTAATATGTGTCACATTTCCCGTATCTAGCTTCATAGCAAGATACGAATTATTAATAATTTTTAAAAGTAGTTATACCAATGCACCCCTCAGACTTTCTCTTAAGTAATCGAAATGCAAACAGTTTTTTTCCTTCTATATCACCTAAGAATCATATGTACCAAATTTGAGCTTTTTAGCTTGTAGGAATTTAGTGGCATTTATATGTATAGTAAAGGGTAGTTACCCCATTTTCCCCTTAGACGGTAGTCCGGTTGGTAGTAAACTAACAAAAATTAGATTGGTCTACTTTCTCTATGTAACACGAATGAACCAAATTACCCAAATGTCAGCACTCTAGCTTGCAGCGAGATAAAGTAATAAATAAATATTTACTGTTTTACTGATTTGCGTTTCGATCCCTTAATTACTCTACAAGGTTCTGCTTTTTGTGTATCACATAAAAAACACAATTGTGCAAATGACAGCTCTCCATTCTCATAGAATAGAATCCACTTTTATTCTAGGGAGTATTATTTTAAAATATTCACCTCATTTAACATGTAAGTAGTTGGAATATTTTTCTAGTGTTAGCATATTAAGCTTGTGCTATTTAATTGCTATGCCAAATTTGGTCCCCATCCGTCAAACGGTTTGGACGTGCATAGCGAACACAGATAGGCAACAAACTGGAGCATAAATACACACAGATTGTTTATTTCTGCAGGGTATATCTGGTGATATAAAGACTAGTTCTTCAAATATTCTTGAAAACAATGGCAAAAACGCATCCTTTCCTCCATTTTCCAATTAAATGCAACTAAAATTTAAAAACTGTTAAGTAGAACTGTGTTTAGGAGCCTTCACCGCCTATCACTGGTTTCTAACACCAATTTAAAATTTATTCCGTAATTAAGTTATAAGATCGGTGTATTAAGCATGTGCCGTGTCGATGTCTAAACAAAAGTCTGTTTGCATTTTCACCGACAGCTGATGTCGTACTCGAGAAAAACTGTGTTGCACAGCATTCCCATCCCTGTACAATACCTTGCTAACTATCGCACTACAAGTGTTACATAGAAGACGTGCGAGTAACATATATTACGAGTGTGCTGGATGACATCATGCGATCGATTACACTAAACCGGTTGACAGATGTAGGTCAAACTCTGCCCAAACATGCAACGTCCAACGTGGGTCGAGTCCACTTCCTTACTCGAAATGTTTATTGAACACAAAAAACTGGATAAACGCCAAAACAAGACAGAATTTCAATTACAAATACATTATTCAGCCGAAGAACCGTTGACGAATCTAGTTTTGTTTTCGAACGCAATGCGCAAGCGCGACACGTAGCTATAGCATTTCTGTGCGTCAAATCCACAACGGCACTGTTGGTAACGCGTTCATGGAGAAAACGTGACTTCTGTTCGTTTTCACAAAATCCTATCACATCCTTGAACACATTCCTAGAAATTGGTCGCACGAAACGGCAATATTCGTGTGAAAATTTGTCCTTACGCGAGGAAAAAACCTCTATACTTCTTGAGGAAATATGAATGTCATACGTACATCACGCATAGTTGCCAACGGGATGGACTTGTTGCCCTTGACTCTGAAATATAGATGAACAATTTTTGAAACGAGTAGTAAACAGTCTTTGGTTTTCTTCGTGGTCAAAACAAATTAAAGCAGGCGAATAGACAGCTAAATATAGAATGCATAATGGTAAACGATAATTTCTTACCAATTGTTAAAGTCTCAGATGTATCAAGTGCATATGAATTAAGCAGTCAAATATGCAAGTAGTACAGGTTGTGTATAATGCAAAGTAGTTTAAACGTTAGACAGGTTTTAGTGTTGGCTTTATTTAACTATACAGGAAAACATATTTCTTTTAGTGTTATTCCTTCTTAAGCAAAGGAAGGAGTATTAAGCATTTTTTTTCTTTGCTAATTAATGGTTTTTGTCGTTATTCACTTCTTTAAAGATTATATATGATATTCCTTTACATAATTATGGGAACTGCAATAAATATTACACATACAATAATGCTTGCATAAGATTATAGGCCGAAGTTCCCAACTAAAGTAGGATATAGAGAAAGCAATAATCTCAACTCCCCCAATTTCCTTTTCCTTAAACAGATTATGATTCTGCATAAAAACGTATCAAGTAAAAAGAAGATAATTGTAAAAGTTACATCTTGGTTAGAAAAATTGCAACACAAGTTACTGTATTTTTTTAAATTTTCGTCAGTATCAAACTAAAATTTTACAATTTACACTAGGTTTGACTAGTTTAAAAAAAAGGTTTAAATTAAGAATTTAAATGGTTTGATGGGACGAGTCTTCTCATTTAAATTGTTTGTAGACAAGTTATTTTAAATTGATATTCCATACATTAAAATACATTGACCAGACAATAGTAAATTAAACCTTTATTTAAGGAAAACCAACAGTTTTAAAATCAAATCCGTATATTAACGAACTAATGTTCAGCTAAAAAGTGTTAAAATGATAAGCTGACTGTTTTTAAAATACGAGTATAATGCCTATAATATTTGACAGAAAGTATAATCTATTATTTATCATTTTGTTGTCTTGTTCTGTAAATTGTAATTAGCCTACTGTACTACCAAAAATGAGGTAAATATGTTTAATAAAAGTTTTAATAACCAATAAGTCAAAAACAATCTGAAGTTTGTTATAACTTTTGAGTAGCTATAGGCGTTAATTCACGGACTTTTAAATATCATACGTTTACGCCATGCAGTCTATTTTTTAATTAATAAATATACGAATTATAGACCACAGTTTGAAACTAAAGCTTGTATATGGTAATTCGTTGAGAATACGCTCTTAGCAGTTGGAGCGTTAACATATGCCGACAGGGTACTCAAATGCCAACAATTCCTTTAAATCACTTTCAAATTGCATTAATAACCCACTTTAAAAATAAATAATTGTTTAAAAATATTTTGTAAGCTGCAAACGTAATAAAGTAGGCGAGCACATTGCGTGTAGAAACGCTTACATTAAACACGCTCTGCATATTTCCCACACGTCTGCTTCGCATTGTATCGCGCATGCTCATAATTAAACACGGACATGCGCAACGCGATTACCTCAAAGTTATTTAATATTCCGTTAAAAAACGAAATCCCAAGAAAAGTTCAAACAATACAAACGTGAGACTTGAATGCACTTCCGTTTTATAAACATTCATTTCCGGTTTGCGATAGAACGTAAGAAAGTAATTTACTGTGCAGAATACTGTTGTTGACTCGTGTAATATTTTACACTCTAGTTACAGAACATCGATTATCGAAGCAGACGATGTTTAGCGTATCCAACAAGCAGAAGGTATGAAAATGGCAAATAATACTGAAACACATAGGAAGACTAAACAAAACTTATTTGTAAGGGGATCTAAAAGGAAAAAAACAAGTTGAAGACAAAGCTATAATATTGGTAGGTTCAGAGGAAGAAAGTAGGAAAGTAATTTAAAAACGTCGCAGAAATAGTAGACTACTCATAGACGCCCAAAGAATTGGAGCTGAGAAAGCAATATAATGATAATTTGCTAGATAAATACAGAAATTAGGTAGACCTACATTTTATATGCCGACAGATTATCTATATACCCAATTTGGACGAAATCAGGAAGGCATACTTAGCTTATGATAAATGTTTATAAGAAGGGAGTATCTGACTGAATTAAAACCTTTAATTATGTCACAGAAAGCTTAAAGGCGCCGTTAAGAAGCACGGAATATTTTCCTACTGCTTATTTAGATGTATATTAACAGTAAGTTAACTTTACGTGAGAAAAATCTCATTATTTAGTTATAATTATCATCATTGTACTTTTACCAAAACAGCTATCTGCATTCAACAAGAAAAGCATAATTAGCTACATTACACGTTCCAAGATTGAATAAAACCTATTCCAGAACATATTGTTTTGATACCTTGCATATTTTATTTAACAATATGTCATGGCAGCTCAAAAAAAGTGGCTAAATTCTGTGTTTTTGTTTAAAAAAGGTGTTAAGCAATAATTGTAATAGCTTGAAAGAGAGCTATTTTAATTTCAAATCTTTGGGGTCTATGTTGGGGCAAGATAGTCATTCAGGAGGGTTAACATGAAATTAATGAAAGTTTTACTAAAAGTTCAGTATACAAAATTAACACAGATATTCATCTTAAGAAAGTTGAATGATGAACACACTTCCCTGCTTGCATCTAAAGGAACCATTCCCATTCATAGACTTTAACATGGGTTTCCTTTAGTTGTAATTGTAAAAAAAATAAAGAATAACATTTGAACAAATAAAATAAAGTCTTTTGTGTACACTTAAAAAAATGAATTATTGTCAATGAATGTAAATTAATAATTATGAATTATTAAAAAATGTATGAATTGTCAAATAAATCAATAAAATCAGGCAAATATTAGTGCAGATGTCATTTAATGCATGTGAATTTAACGGAAGGATAGAAAGGTATTATAAGAAATTGCATTGAAATAATACAATGACTAAAACGAAAAATACCAAGAAAAAAAGGTATGGTAAGATTACACGAAATGATGGAGATGATAAAGAACGTCAACTGTAGAACTACAACAGTATGTCTGAACACGAGGAAATGATGATGACCATTACATAAAACTGATAAGCGAAATTTCAGCTCGTTTCGTCCGACGAATGTGATGATCCATTGTTGAGAAAGTTCCTTAATTAAATAAAATGTCTTCAGACATCATACTAAGTGCTATACAAGAATGCGGTTTTTTATAAAATTACCAATTAGTTGATGAAGTATTTGTTACATCTTCATCCAGCAGATAGCACTTTTAGAGGGTCGCATTCTTCAAAGAACGAGTGACAATTAATACAAGAACGCAATTAATAGGAAAACGTGCCCGGGAACGTACATGATCGTGCAGGTAATTCTATAGAAAGTAATGTCAACCATGTTAACTACGGAGATAATTGCTCGTGACGGAGAAAAGTGGCGGGGCTTTGGAAAAAAACATCAATCAAGCGCTCCGCCCCAAATAGCTCCAATTTGCAGTTAACCGCAGCGAAACACACACGACGTCGGCAACGATTAAACAATTAGTCGGAAGATAGATAATCGATTAATAGTTAAGTGTAACCACACACCATGGTCTTAAGACAATGTATTACCGGGGTGGTCGGGGTCATAGGTGTGTTTAGAATCCTTCCGGTAGATTGTTATCAGTTCGTGTTTATCTTGGTACGCACAGTGAATGAATGTATGGAAAAACGTGACCATAGCAAAGTTTACGGAACAAGTAATAGTCAAGAAGAATTACATAGTATAGTGCAAAGTAAAAGTTCTTAAGTAGAGTTATTAGATGCCTTTAAAAATAAAGAAAGTAAAACTCTTAAAAATTAAACAAATTAATACGTAACAAACATTACGCACAATTTTAAACCAAAAATATCCACGCAAACTGAAAAAATAAATTAATGTTCGTTTCATACCTACTATTAAAGTCTTTCTAACACGAGCAATATGAATTAAAGTTGGGGAATATGCAATTAGTATAGGATATGCATTACTTTATGTTATTCAAGGCGAGTTTCTTGCCTGGACAGAAATGCATAGACTAGTTAATAAAAAATAAAATGTATACAAAATATGAGTATGTATATAAAATATATGTAGGTATACAAAATGAGTTTTACAAAATATAATACCTAAAGCTGTTCTGTAGTGAATTGAAATTAGTAAATTTACCGTTAAAATAAGCTTGATCAAATGAGAATTTATTTTCTTTCCAAACTATGTTTACAGTTAAGGTTAAAGGATGTACGATTGTTTTTTAAATCACTAATATTCTCTAGCATTAAAAAAACAAAAACAATAATTGATCAATTTGTGCAAACTTTAAACAATTTATATTTCTTGATAAATAAACGACACACAGCAAAACTCTCCTAACACACTCGCTCAGCTCAAACATTATCGCCTACGTTATCCGCATTGCGTTGACATTTAACAGTTGATTCATTGCAATCAGGCTCCCTTTGCGTGTATTTTATTGTGACAGTTACTTTTTATTACGACTTCTGCACTCTTGTCCAGTCATTATAATAAATGTTAATGACATCACTATAATGCAGTGGATAAAGGTTATGTCTAAGCACTACATAAAATACACGCGATGCCCCCAATTGTAGACTAAACTTCGGTAGTGTACAACATAATTTTGAAACATTACTTAAATTTTATAACATAAAGTAATTACAAAATTTGATTATAAGTATTTAAACATTTGCTCTTTTATTCTATAGAAAGAACAAAATAGTTTAAAAAATATTTCGAACGAAAGCACAACTGAAATTAGTTCCCGATGATTTCTTTCAAGAAGTCCTCACTTGTTCAGTATTCATACATTGTGATTGTGTTCTATTATTATCTATACCGACTGTACATTAGAGAACATTTATTACAAAATGGACGCTTCAACTTGAGGAGAGCAAGGTGTAAACACGTTATTGTTGAGTTGGTCATGGAGTTGAAGGACATTTGACCTTAGTAGGCCTATCGTTTGATTCGTCCAATATAAAGCACCTTTATGAACTGGACCTATTCTCTAAAAACTAGAAAATTTTTACAATATAACTGAGTCATTTGTTCTGACGTCAACTATATCCTCGTAGACTTATTTCGGTTCTCTTAATTGTACTTTATTTAAAATTTGTTTTACAGAAAGTCAGACAAAATTGTCCATAATACTAGCCGGCTTCATTTCTTCTAGTGAAATCAATAGAACTCAAGCAGGAGAATAGATAAATATTATTGTGTTTAATGCAAATAGACTTCAACGCTCGGTAGAAAAGTAGTATTTTATAATATTTATTTTAGCAATCCAATTGCTTTATACTATACACTGTAATATATCCGGTTATAAGTCTATAGCAATCAATATTATTATATTGTAACACAAAATACACTTTCAAGCAGTCAATTATATTCAACAAACTTAACTTAAGCACAATTTACTAGTGGACCCTATCAAGGAAACACATGACCACACACTTTATTTATAGCTGTTGACGTTAACAAGAAACTTCCTCTGTACAAAATTTGAAGTCGTAATAATACGGATTGCTATACACACGTATAACAATTAAATATAACGCAAGGTTTACATTTTTGGAAGAAATATTAGACATTTACAAAGCATTTTCCTGATAAAAGAGAATCGAAAGAAACGTAACAGCTTCTTATCAATACTGGTACAGTACGCGTTCCGATAAGAGGTACTGTTAGGGGACAATTAATAAACAACAACAGGCCTACAACATCTTTGGTTTCAAAGTAAAGCGCGCTGTTTACCATTTACCCAGAGCCATCTTGTATCTGAATGCTTAGGTTGTACGGATACGGGGCTTACTCTTAGATGTTTGTTTACCCAGGCAAAGTCGATGCAGTTAAGATATTTTTAAAGAATTAAATTAAATTTAAATATAAAAATTAGCTAGAAAAAAGATTCTGAATGCTGTATGAATACAGTTTAATTGACGCGGAAGCTCTCGGCTAGAGTACCGCGACCCTACTTATTACCTCCGTCAAGCCAACGTAAACAGTTAATAGGTTTCGACCTACAACATTATCTTTTTCAGTAAACAGTTAAATTTAAATTAAAATGCAACACTCTTTAATAAAAGACTATACAAAAACTTTTGTCAGATTGTTCCCTACTTTATGTTCCTTTTTATTTATTGTCTAGCGAGTAAGCTAATCATTTTCACAGTTATAATTGATGGCTGGTTAAAAGTTACAAAAACTTGACCAAAAAAAAGAGCCCGGCGGGTTGACTTCCTTGTGAGTACAACGCACCTCAGAAAACAATGGGACAAAAGGAATTTAACGATGGAAATTAGAGCTGTTTGAATTATTGGTTGGAAGTTTCTGCATTCCGATAATTCCCATTGTATCCAAATACGACCAGGAAATGGCGGATAATGGGAGACGTGAGGTATGGATTTGTGTTTTACATAAACCGTAAGGTTCGATCTGTTATTGGTGCCACCATCTGTTGTGAAATATAAAGCGATTTGTATGCTAAGGTATGCCACAAAGATCTTATCTGGTTCCTTAGAAGTATTAAAAGTTAACACTTTATATTTTCATTCATACTTATTTAAACCCTGTAAATAACATTTTCTTAAGAAATAATTATATCTGCACGTTGAATTCATTTTACAAAATGCCACCTTTAATTATCCGTTATTTCAGAATTTTAAAACTATTTTACTTTTATATCTCTGTGGAAAATTGTTCTAACATTAACCATAATAAAATGTAATTTTATTCGTGGGTTTTCCTTATTTCTGAAACTTAGATGTTACAAATTAAAAAATCCACATTTTATAAAACATTTCATAATTTGTTGTTTACAAACACACAAATGATGTTACAAACAGCTACGCCATCGCTGTTCAACTATTTCTTAAGCATGATGACTTTTACTTAATCATAGTCATCAGCTTGGGACAATACTCAATACGGTAAACACAGACATTCCAAAGTCAAGAAGTTCTCGAGTCCCTGCTTCCTAGCTCGATGACATGATCTCGTCTAAACCTTTAATAGGCTGACTCGGGATTTCTGGTAATTAGGAGCAGGAAACGAAGGAAACGGGAGCTATGAACTCTGCGTTATAGCATGCATTCCCAGGACCAAAGGGCGGAGTTAAGGATGAATTGTTTACGACCGGCGATGCACTAATCCGCCTGCATTTCCGGCTTCTTGGCGGTTTTCCAACAAAAAACCGATCCAAGTTTTTTATAATAATAATAACAGATGCAAATTAAACGTTGAAAAGCTTTTAAGGAACTTGTTTGAATGGTAATACAATAACTTCTTTAATGTTTATCAATTCTTTATATCCTTAAGGTATCGCGTTAAGAGCATATTATTATTCTATGATATTATAATTCATGGTTGGTCAAACATAACTGATCCAATTTATCTCCATATATTTTCGGGTGAAAGTTTGATTAAAATAATTGATCAATATAAAAAATTGCAAGATAAATGATCACCCCCAATTAATTACTCAAACACGAAAATGTTGCCATTGAAAGCTGTCTTTCAACAAGTATTAATTATGGTATATTTTCTTTATTTCTTTAAAACGATTCGCTAGAAAAACATAATTTACTTGGTACGAAATCTACATCGATTTAAGAATAAATGATACATTTCTATCCATGCGTTTAGGTCACTTTGTATTAATTGTCCATTCGCCTGCTTTTATTAAATTTGCGTGATAAAAAAATAATTGTTTTAGTGAAACGTGTTACAACTGAAGCGCTTTAATTTAGTTTTTATAGGTTATACTAAAAATGGAGATATAAAATAGAAATACAGTAATTATTAAAGTTGTGTTCAAGATTTGATTTACTATGGGTCACAAAACTCAATCTAAATATTTATTGTAGGATAAGTGCATTGAAACTTCACGAATAATAAATGAGCTATTACTGTTTAAATTTTTTTTTTAAGTTTAAAGATCAAGACGAAGCAGATTTTGTTTACGGCTCATAAACTTTGAAGCAAAACGATCTTGTTTTTGTGATAACATAAACTTACTAAACGGCAAATACTTTTAAAACACATAAAAATATGTGTTTAACAATTATTTTACGATGTTACTGAATGTAGTAAACCGTTCAAGTGCGATCAGGGTGGCTGAGTTGGCAGAGCGTTACCACATAATGTTAAAGGTCCCGGGTTGGAAAACCGGTTTTTATAATCGAAATCGTAATGTTTTTTTTCTCTCCTATACAAGTAATATGTAATATTCTCTCCTGGTAGGCTAAGAGTAATAAAATTATATTTTTCTCCTTATATGTGCCCAAATTTTAGGTCTCTAGCTTCATAATCCATTTTCTGTTTCTAGAACATTCTATAACGTTCTAGAAACTTATAAAACATTCAGGAACATTCTGACCTGTCTCGGTTACTTAATTCCCAACTGCTTCACCGACTTCCTATAAGAAGTCCATTGGTGCAATGACACCGTCCTATGCCCAACCCCTGCAGGTCCAAACCGAGACTTTATTCATGGATGGGGGATGAAGGGCTATTATACCACATAACCCCCATCGGGCTGCGAGGGTGTTTTAATTATATCATATCTTCATCATTATTTGTAGTAAAGATAGTTAAATAATCCAAAACATAAATATTGTGAACTGGACAAGTCACTTTTTCAAATCTTACTGAATCACAGGTATCTGCTTGCTTTTTTTTCCGAGTGATCTCATCAGTCACAAGTTTGAAAGTAGTTAAAGTTTATTTCGTCTGTTAAACTCTCTTCCTGACAATATCAAACACAGAGATTCTTTAAATAATTTCAAGAGTTCCCGTAACATCTACCTCACGAAAAGTGAAAAGTACTTTGACTCTTTCGGAAGCACCCGAACAAGTTGCACCAAACGGCTTGCTATCTATAAGAGTTTTAACATGTACGTAAAATTTAGGGTTTCAAATTTAATGTTTCTAAAATGTTAATATAAGCAATATTTTTATGTTATTATGTTAATATATTATAAGCTATTTTTATGTTTTGAATAATTTCTTTGTCATCGCAAAGTGATGAAATGAAAAATAAAAATGAAGGTGCAAATCAATTTTTGCTTAGTTTATGTCAGTTTTGTCCATATTAACACACCGAATATAACTTTCTCTAGTCAAGCATGGCATCTTCAAAGGATAAACACAAATATTTGTCCACAACGAAAGAATAGTTGTTATTACATCCACGATCGACAAGTTAACGGTCCAAAGGATTGTCATTCAGGATAAGTTAAGCTGATTGAATATTCGCGCCGTGTGCCAGGACAAGGAATCGAAGCCAACGGGTCATCCAAGTCCCACGACTACTTTCAAGGTCATCCTGTAAGATATTAAGGATTATTGTGTGTAAAGTACTTCGTATGATAGCATTAAGTTATACATTTTATTTGGCGTGGTTCTTGGCTAGTGAAAGGGGAAAACCAGATGTTGTTATGACTTTTCTACATGGGTATGGTCTTCTTTAGGCGTTAAACATACTGTACTGTTTAATACGAGAAGGAAATAAAACTGTACAACTAAAGTTGAATTAGTCAATTTAAATGCTTGCTACACATTAAAACTCAATAAGGAGAACATTTTAACTACCCGATAGTAAAATTGTTCCCCATTATGGACCCACTTCTCACAAGAATAAAATAAACAAGAGGATCCAAAATGCAACCCTGTGGCGTTTCTTCTTTGTTAAACAGTTTACGATATCACAAAGCCAAACAAGTACAGTCTTGGGAATACACACATTGCTATCACAAACTGATAAGCACTAAGAACAAAAAGCAGTTAATTTCCTCTGCATGAAGAAACGTTGTTATAAAACCAGACTAAATTGCAAAACTAATAGATCAATTTATTTTCGTATTATATTGTTCTACTATATTTTCAATATAAAATAACTAATGTAATCAAAATGGATCTTTGTGACAATCCTATTTAGAAATATGTTTGTTTCGGTTGTTACGTAACTAAACGAGCACATATTTTGTAACAACACGTGTTATGAGCAAGTGATAAGCACGTGGAACAAAAAGCAGTTTCTTTCCACGTCGTAAAAACATAATTTAAAATAAATAAAATAGAAGAAATATTTTGTATGACCAAAAAGTTATGTGATTTAGAAAAAATACGTAAAAAATGTATGTAAAAGAAATGAATTTACATTTTACAAAATAACAGCAGGGGAACAAAATCGCATCCTTATGGTACCCTTATTGTATTTTTGAATGTACAAATCGTAAAACTATTTAAATAAGATCTAAAAGTTAAGCCATTAAAATCGTATAAGTACTGCAAATAACATTTTACAAAAAACACCAGAGTAACCAAAACGAATACTTGTGATACACCTCAAATTTTGGTCGCAAACCGAATTTGTATAATATTATGTAACTCAGCTTATATAAATACTATACCTATCAATCCACAATTCAAATTTTACTAAATCAAAAAAGGATCAAAATCTGATCCTTGTGACACACATCATATTTTGCTGCTTTCGCAGAGAATTTCTCGAGCGTCTTAGGGAGGGGAGAAATGGCACTCGAGCGTTCCAGCGAACGTGCTGCATCCACGGCGGACTGTCAGTTGACCGTTCTACGACAAGCGAGGCAGATCTGCACGGCCTCATCACGACCCCACATAGCCAAAGGTTAATCAAAGACCGATAACTAAAATACACGGTTTGAGTTATTTCGTGAACTTTGCGTTCGTGTTCTACCTGTTCTACTGTGTAATTTGGTTAGCAACGAGCTTTGCCCGGAGGTGTTTTGTTACGTTTTCAATTCAGGTTTTAATAGTTTTGTGTGCACGGACCATCGTCTCTGGGAAAGCAGGTATTTTATACACAAAATTTTCGTTACACGCTGTAAACAAATTATTTTATTTCCTTTTTAAACATAAAGTGTAATTCATCTTAAATATTATAATAATAATATTATTATTACTATTCCTTTGGTGAAACTAGACCTATACTTCTTTCCTATAGAATATGTTTATCTTCGTCCTTAAAAATAACTAACCTACAAAATTGTATTTTTACATTTTATATCTTGCCTTTCTAAGTAAACAAATTTAGGTTTTTACTTAACTTGGACCTAAAGTGAGTAGATAATTCAAATTGTGTGTCAACTAAGTACTTTT
Source organism: Philaenus spumarius (assembly GCA_018207615.1). Lineage (NCBI taxonomy): Eukaryota > Metazoa > Arthropoda > Insecta > Hemiptera > Aphrophoridae > Philaenus > Philaenus spumarius. Next base: position 105,815 of record JAGFPH010001398.1, read on the forward strand.
CATCACTATAACTGAATTTTACAACTTGTTTAATGCATCCTGCATAAACTAAGTTAATTTTAATGTTATCTTGAAACGTTTATTTCTATACACAGAATTATAAAAATAGATTATCTATACTTTTAAATAAATAAATAGAAATGTATTAGCTTTGTTAGTAATCCTTTCTTCCTTTCGTAGCCAAAGAAAATTAGTACAGATTGTGTTTAATGCATAGTGACTTGAACGTGCTGATAGAAATGTAATATTTGTAAGTGATGATGGAGCTTATACCCTTGAAAAGGTTTAGCAAATTAATACAATTACCTAATATTCTGACACATATAAACCGTCTTCATTTTCCACTACAATACGAGTATATGGTGCCTTTGAAAGATTTCGTAAGAAATTCAAATGTACGTGGTCGTTAATATAAACTGTAAATGAGATTGTAACAGAATCATTACTGTAAAAATATTTATCATTATTGTATTGTTAAGAGAAGTAGATTAATGCCGTAGTACACTAAAAATACAATTTACTTTAATTTGTTACTTACCATGGAAATATGACACCATTATGGTGGATGTGTCGCGCATGACCGTTACACGTTTATCTCGGTTCCGAGAGAAACCTATTTTCTCTGCCAAGGTCACGAAGTAACGCCACTGTATCTACCATTAAAATATCTATATTCGTTACTTGAAGAATTAGAAAGTTTTAAACCATTAAATATGAAACTTAACCACTTTGTCGGCGTACTGAAACCATATTTCTAAATAAGAAGGGTTATTCTTTAGTTTAAATTAAAAAGAAATTACCATTCAAAAGAATCCGTCTGATAGGTTTATTTCATTTTTGTTTTCAAATAGTTAATTTGGGAGTTAAATTAATAACAGCCTAAAATAAATAAACTCGCAAGAAGGGAGACCTAAGAAGGTAGGTTCATTTTCATTTACAACAGCCAAAATATTGAAAATTACACTGGGGAAAGTACTTTGTTCAAACTTTGGTTTGGTTTAAGTGTAAAATGATAATTGAAATTCATGGAATGAATTTGGAATGATTTTACATTTCTATTGAAAAGTAAAAGTAAATCGGTTATGTTAAAAAAAGGCCTATTAGCCTCAATTAATAAAAAACGACGAAATATAAATAGAATATTTTTTCTAGCCAGCATGTAGTATTTTATTGCAAAGAATTCTTCAGCGATATTTTTATTGGATATGGTTAAAAGGTTAGATATCGTGTTGTTTTTGCTTTGGTCATTCAGAAAAATATTTCTTTTACTGCGCGTAAACGGTTGATTGTATAACTAAAATAATTTTATGACGTCCTTTTTATAGAATAATATCATTTTCTAAAAATTTTATTTCTAACATTTTTCTGTAAAACGAATATTTCAAGGACTATATTCTGAAAACATTTCACTTCAGTGTTTTACTAAGTATCCCACTATCGAGGTATCATTCGTTTAACGAAAACTGAAATGTTTGCAAGACAATAGTTTTTCCAAGATGACATCTAAAGCAGAATATCACTTCCCGTCAATTAAAGGCTACGTCCAGGTACGACCATTTAATCATTTGTAATACAAAAATCGCTGTAAAATTCTTTAGATAATCATACAGACCCCTGTTTTAATTCGGCCTACTAAACTGCAAAGAAAAACAAAACACGTCTTCAACCCACTATGTTCTATTGATTTAAGGTAATTTAATTGACAACCAAATTGACCTCTCGTGTTAAAAAAAGTTATTTTATAACTACAATAAGTTATATACATTTAACTCGTACATTCGTAGTGAAACAAAATTCAAGCAGGCGATTAGACAATTATTGGTCCTGATTGTGTACAGTACAAAGTGACTCAAACGCGCGGATAAAAATGTTAACATTTACTTAACATAATTTACAATAATTATTTTCATAATTTATTGTTAGTGAGAGCAATTTATTTGGAATTAAACTTTTATCCACCTATATCAGTGCACCAATAAAAATAGATTATGTGTCCTGGCTTAGAATTTATTTATTGGTACATTGGCGCAGGAGAATTCTATAGGAAAACTAATTCCTTTTAATTTCTTATATTGTAAATTAAACCTTCGTCCATTCTCAACCTACATTGCTGGAGAACTTATCCACTGAACTACTGAACTGTTTTTAACTAAACGCATGAGCGGTTCCGGCCAGCACATCAGCGTGACCGAAATATTTTGATAATCGTTGTCAACTCATTTAATTATCGTGTGATTTATGAATGGACTGCAAATTATAGAGATAAATCCAACGATCCAATCCTAATTCTAGACGGGCTTGGAAGCGGCCGACCGCTAAGTAGACTAAGCTGGACCGAGCGACCGTTACCTGCACCCGTAGTTTTTACACTTGGTTTCGTTAGGGAAAAGGACGTGGTGTAGCCTCCATGGTCGGGGTTTTAAGGGAACGAGTAAACATTATGTATATAAATATTTACATCAAAATTTTACAAAATGGTTTATATAAAAATCATGTACAATCAAATCCTTTAAAATGGTATGCAGACTATATAGTATTAATTGTTGTTTGCCCAGACGATAAAGATCTATTTACTACTCAATTGCAAATAAAAGTATAAAAAATTTAGGGATACGTAGATTTTGAAAATTGTTCAATAGAGTTTCCACTAATAAAGTAAGCAAAATGCAACACAAATAGCGCCCCAACACGTGCTCCAGTTTAAACATAATCATAAAAATAAATTCTATCGTTATCACAAAACAAAGATAGCCTGTATATACCGATACACTTTCTATGGCACATAATTTACTTTTAGTGGTAACAAATGCAGATTCAAAGGTGTAAATTGTAGGTTTTGTTTTGAAACATTTGTTCATTAAAAGTTCCTTGAAATCAATTATTCAAATCAAAGGCCTTTTCGCCTGCGATTTTACAAACGAAAGCATTAAATTTCTCCGTTCGCTTACTTTTAATTACCAACAAAAAATGTTCGTTAAATATTAAACATAATTAATTGTTGTACACCGTCATGGTTTGTTGAATCAAAACAATGTTTATCTATTTATGACGAAGAAAAATCAAGTGTATTTTGATAGCTGTAGTAATATAATATGATTTTTAAAAAAGTTACACATATATAAAGACAACCAATTAACATTTCTTTCCTCTTCGCAGGAGTAACAATTAAAAATGGAACGCAGTCACCGGATATACCTGCCTCTCTTACTACTCTGCGCGATGGCAAGCAGTCAGGAGATCACCTCTGCTGGGGTCAGTTTAGAAGAATGCGATCCCGAGATGTTGGGCTTTGAACTCATCACCGGATATGTATTCACAGCTCCTGATGACCTCTTGGATTCGGTACCCGGGACACTGATGCTGACAGATTGTCTCGAGGCGTGTCAGTCGAATGACTCGTGTCACGCTGTCAACTACGAGACAGGATTATGCGTTCTGTTCTCGTCGAATGCTGATAACTATCCAGGTAAGATAAGCACAGTCAATAAGACTAAAATCTGTTGTACATGGCGTGTACAACCAAAATAAAAACAACAGCTTTGATTTATTTAAAGAATTGTTTAGCAGAAAACAGAAAGGATAGCTAATTAATCTATTTTTATGTGTTTTAATGACATAGGCCTAAATGGATCCAAGCAATACTTAGTATAATAGTAGCCACTATTGCAATACAGTAGCAGCCACTTAAGAATCTTTCGTAGAATAACTTTTGGTGGAATTTACCAAATAAATTATATAAATATCGTTGTATTACCGTTTCCTGACATTTCCTTTGATTTATAACGTTAATATAGGAAGGTATACTAGTTTCTAGTTCTTTCAGATTTATCAAAGGACTATTTTAGAGAATTTAACTCTTTGTACTTTGAGATCTAATGTTCGATTTTAACTCCGTTCAGACAGTTTTGTCTTTTATACCTTACTCTTTCAAACGACATACCATACTAATCGATTTCTTAAAAACTTATGCAATTTTAGACAGAACAGGATTGCCGAAATGTTTCACACAAAGGAAAATTGATAAACCGTAAAAGAATTATACCATTACAGGGTGTCCCCACAAGTAAGCTTGGAAAAATGATTCTGTTTGGTCATGGTAAAGAAAAACCATTCGGAAAAACTTAGTTTTCCAGGTATCCGCCATTTTGAAAACAAACATTTGTGCGGTCGTGGGACCCCCGTCAGGAACGAAGTTCATCACGCCTTTTCTTCAAAACTTTATGTAATCAGTCTAGGCCTAACCTAAATTTATTATGTGAATGTTTAATTTATTTTACCTGCTTTAACGGCAACATACACACATAATTTATGTTTTGTGCGTATTTATGGCACAATACGTTTCGAATGGTATAATGTTAATCTTTCAGTTACCACTTATTATTAGTTTGTTTTTTATACAAGTATTTACTGTTTCCATACATTTAATGTTATCATAATAAAGATGTAGAACTAATTATAACATCAAAGCTAAAATGATAAACACAGTTTGTTAAATGTCCATTCATTTTAAGTACATCCAATAAACATAAAATGTTGGTTCATCAGTCTAGACGTAACCTAGAAAATCTGCAGATATGTTTAACCAATATAGTTGAAACTTGGCACGATACTTAACAAGGTTAAGACTAAATTTGCGGGGGAAAGTAATTTAATTCAATAATCTGTTTTATAATGGCGTTTTAAAATTTTTAAAATCAAAATAATTAAAAACAGGCGTGCATTAATATTGAACTTGAATTGTGAGAAGATATACTAAATAGAATAAAATTTGAACACGGAACCTCATAAATAATATGGTACGCGTTTCAGAAATAGTGTCGCCACCTTCAGTGATGCACGAACTATAATAATAAATACTGAATTAGATATATTGTTCAATATATATAATCTAGTATCCAAGACAAGAATGAGCAGTAAATGTTTCCTACCAACAAAAGTAAATCGTTAGACACATTCAGTCAGTCTATGATGTAGTGTAGATACTCCGTTAAAGCGACAATTTGGAACTACAGATGAAATTGAACGAAATGCATAGCATATGTATATAAGAAGTTCCAACTAACACTCTGGTTTAATACTGTTCAACCTAGGTGTTAAAATATACTTTCTAGCCAAGCCCGCATGAGGAGAACAGGTTGTTTGTTATCAGCTGTTTATAGCATGACCTCCAACAACAAAGGCGAGGCCTAAACATGCGTGTTATTATCCTACCATACTTCGTTAAGTTATTTAGAGTTTACTTTGAGAGCATGACCGACTAGGCTATACAGGAGGAAATGTGTACGACTTATAGGCCTCAGAGAAATAGTTATATACCAAGAAAATGGTTTCAACGAAATTATTTAATAAGTACCTTTTTTTGTGTTGAATACTGCTCGTGTTTATCGTCTCTACACGATGCCGTAAGACTACGTTTCGCCTATTATTCATACATTGTCGAATCGGTTGTAATTATTATGAAATGATTGCATTTATTTGATTTAATGCTCGTCAACAAATCACAAAACACTTTACATTTAAGAACACACAACACAAACATACGGGTTATACATGTTGCTAAGATTATAGTTAATCGAATAATAACAATTCGTTTAAGAGGGCCGCGCACTTGCACCGCTCCTGCGACAGTACGTCAAACATATACCGTTTTACCAAGTACTTAACCACCGAAAAAATAACATTTACCCAGAAAGTCCACTGTCGCGGGCTTAGAGGTAATCACGCCTAACCTGTAAAATAACAGATAACCTAGTTATAACTGAAATTCTCATCTTGGTAATTGTTACTAACGAACTGATACTAAGTTGAAATTGAGCATAGAGGATAAACTACAAACAAATTTTTGTTTTTCAAATCATCTAAAATAAAATGGTAGCCGCGTAAAAACTAGGGGTTTTCTTACATATAATATTTTCTTTGTAGCAGGTACAAGTTTGCACTACTGTATTATTGATTTTCTTCTAAACCGAACTGTTTATGAATAACAGCCGTTTAAATAAAACTTGTACAATGTTCGATCGGCTGAAAGTAGTTTGAAGTTCGAAAAATTACTCCAAAATAAATTGTTTTTTGATACCAATACAAAACCTGGCACCGCCAACAAGAATTTAGTAACCCGTATAACAGTGGAATCAAATATTTAAAAACTGGAATTTTTGTCGCGGAATATTTTCAACTAAACCGGTTTTTGGCAAACGAAAATGCGTTCAAAGATATCAAGTAAATGTATACAAAAGGAAACCAAAGAAACATCTTCAGGAAACAATCCCGTCGATACCCGACACCCTGTGTGGTAAACATCCCCGAGAGGTCATCGACCTGTAGAACTGGTTTAAAGGATTAAAGAAGAGACGAAAAGTTTCCGATGCGTTCATTCAAAATATGTCCGTCAACAGAGTGATCTTAGATCGATGTGGTCCGTTCTAGCAAGGTAGAATGGAAGGATATGAAAGGAATAAAGGATAGTCTGTTTGTCTTTGTGTTTTTAATATTGTATAAATCTAGTAAAATCTAGGTATATTTGTAAAACTCATTTAGATCGTGAAATTATAAAGGCATGTAGAATAACAAAAGTTGTCTAATGATATTATTAGTTTATTAAGTAACTTTTACTCTTTTAGATTATTTGTACATTACTGAAGGGGAAAATTAAAAATCACATTACTTTAAAAAGAAATAAAACTATTAAGGGGATTCCCTACTGAAAATAGGAGTTGTCTATTATAGGCTTTTTTTAATTATAAATCATTTTTTATATATATTCATTGGAACCTAAACAAATTTTTACACTTATAGAAATTGAGGGAAAACATGTGTACATACCTTTTTGAGTTATTTTGTTTTTTTTAAGGCAAAAAATATGTTTTTAAGAATCTTTTATAACTTTTTACTACTAACCCAATTTGGTCGTTTGTTATCGTGTTTTAAAGTAGATAAAAAGCACTAACTAGTTGGGTATAGTCATATTCTTACCACTAAAAGTTTAGTAGTTATGACCTTACAAAAAACATATATAAAAAATATTTGTGATTAAAATTTTTTTCACAACTCTTGTATTTGTCCAAGAGGATTAAAAGTACCCACAAAGTTGCATTATAAGCTACCAAATGTGGTAAGCTGTAGCTTTAGCAGTTAAAAACGTATAAGTACTTTTGTGTAAAAAAATTAAAATTGAAAAGTTGCGGGAAATCGCGTGTTATGATTCTATTAATAGTTGTTTGAGCTAGCATAGAGGAGCATAACTTGCACAACCAGTATTTGTAGCCAATATATGGTTTACTTATATATTAGAGGCATTGAAAGCCTAATAATAACCATTGTTGTCCTTTGCAATTACAAAAAAATCCAAAACCGAACTAAGCAATAGGGACTTGGTGTAGGCCTATGCATACTAGTTCAGTTTCAACTTGACGAAAAGTAGGTGCGCGCATTACTTTGAATACATTTTTCACACTAATAAAAATAACTTTTATGGCATAAACTATAGAATTAGGAAATTTTTTTTTTAATGGTTATTTTTCAGTAAGGAATCCCCTTAACTTACATTAATTTTATTACGAACTGATAAGACATTATTACCTCGCTTTGATTAAACACATTCTTCACTAGTGAACTATTAGCCTTCTTTAATTATATTAGTCAACATATATTATAAAACAGTATTATCCTCTCGTTTAAGTCACTTCGCATTCAAACACGTTCTGTATTAATCGACTATTTGCCTGCCTTAACTTCATTTGACTAGGACGACAAGCATTAAAAGGTTGTAGTAATTTAACTATTACTGGGTGTTTCAATTACTTTAAATTTCTACAACAGGGATAATAAAATCAAATACATTTTTTGTTTGTTACAAAGTAAACATTTAAATTAGGATTCATTCTCGTTGTAGCTTTAAAAATACGTTTGTTATCCAACTGCTTAAATTTAAAAGTCGAACAAATTTTATTTTGCTTAACGGAACCCTTCCATGCATAATTCATCAGAAATATAATCTAATATATTCATCGCCATAGTAAATTCAACCTGCGAAAGTTGCCAAATGTTTATGTAATCTCTTATTTTACCAGGAAACAAAGGCAACGGTGCTTTCATTTGTGATCTAATTTAATAAGCAAACATTTCCCGTAGATGTTCCCAAAGATGAATGAACTCGACGCTCACTAAGTGCCGAGTTTTTACAGAATCCTGTTTTATTATCTTCACGTCGGACGGCCTGTCACTGTTCTATGTGAAGATTCTGTTTAAACAAGAGTTGGACAAAAAAACAAGTCTTTTAAAAGTGAACGTAAAAACACTATGAGTGACGGCTAATTGTAGGCCATTGTTGACGGTTGCCATGGCGACGACGGTCTCAATATACCAGTACTGTACACGCGTTGACAGGTGTATAATTTTGTTCGATTTTCATTACACCAAGAATGTTTTGAAAAAAAAAAACAACAATTTTTATAAAAGAAGTTCGTAGTTGATTTGCGAGTCGATTGCTATTCAAATTTCGTAGTCCAATTTGACAAAAAAAATAATAATTTCAATAATTTATACAAAAGTATGCATTTTGTTAAATAAAGTAACAATGGAACCATGTATCGATATCATTGTCTTATAACATTGTAAATGCGTCCGTACAAATTTATCAATTAATGACTGCGGTTTCATTGCATACCTGTTTACTTTTAATTCATGATATTTCGAATGTTATATCTCCCTATTTACCATGAAATGTAAAACATGTGGCACCACACTGTAAAATACAAGTTTATATTGGTGCATTGATCGCAGTAGATGCTTTCTTTGTATTTTATACTTAGATGTTTCAAACGATTCTTAGAAGATATCGTAATAAAAATATGATTTAAAAATTTAGCCTACTTTAATACAAGCAAAACGTTTATTTAACTCATTTCTTAAACGATTTGCCTCATGGATCCACTTTGGTTTCCCTGCTGTTTCCTTAACCAATCTTACTCTAAAAAAAGTGGATCCTAAGTGTTTATTAAGAATACGGAAACATAAATTCAAATTTCATTAAATGATCTATTCAACACTCTAAAGATCAAGATTCTTGTGCAAAAACCGGTGCTAAATTCATTGCAGAAACGAATCGTCTGAATCCAATTCAGGTCGCAATCCAATAATACAAAAAAAAAACTAATTAGATTGTCAAAATAAGTTTACTCAGCAGAGGTGAAGGATATCTCCGACCTCAATGCGGAGTCATCGATGACCCAGTAGAACACATCTGACCAAAGTATGTCCTTGGAGGATTTCTTAATTAAAAGTTAATGTTTTTTATCAGTCCCGTCTCCGACTAATAGAGCGGGGACATTGCGTTCCGCTCCGATGCGCGAGGAGGACGCGCATGCAAAGTGTCTTCGTATGAGTTCTACATCGGAATAAAAGTACGCTTCTTTCAAACGCTGAATTTACAAGTGCTTTGCTGTTATTGGTATATTTAAACGTTACATTTTAGAGAGTATAACGTTTGCACATTTTACTTGTAAAGCGTGTGGGATTTAATACTAATCATACTTTTTGGATTAATTAATAAAGGTAAATTTTATTCAAGCCAGAAAGTAATTTTGCAATAAACATAGCAAGTACAATTTGTCTAATAACCTACTTTACTTGTATTTGAATGCAAATATAACAGGTCTACTGCATTGTTTATTACATATATTCTTTAGCGTTTTCGTCTTAATAAACGCCATTTTCACTTTGTGCTAAATTTAATCTGTACTAGTTGTTTATTCTCCTACTTTACTTATATTTCAATACTTAAACAATAAAGAAATCTAAAATTTAATTTTATGGGGATTTTCTCATTTTACTTGCCTCTTGAAAGTGTCAAAGTGTCCCAACAATGTTATAATGTAGAAAAATGTTATAAAATTGTTAATCTTTCTGTCTTAATAATATATAATTTCTATATTTGTTACTTTAAACCAAACTCATCCGATGCATTCCCTATTCGCCTGCTTTACTTAGGGAAGTAAGAGAAATAAACGGTACCAGAAACTAGCACATACTTTCTCACAAGCATATTTAAATTATTAACACGATTACTGCTAAGGACGCACATGTGAGCATAACACTGATCACTATAAGAAGCGGCCGACGCACAGCGCATTACACGCCAACTCCCGTAATGGGAGTACTTTCAATACACAGTGCATTGCGTGCTTCGCACGATACCCCCGTGTTGCGAGTATTTTCAATACACAGAGCATTGCGTGCTTCGCACGCTAATTTTAAGCCTATGTTAGGAGAGTATCTAATAAATATTATTGTTATTAGCTAAACGGGAATTTTTTGAAAGATGCTGTTTTTTGCATGTGGTACATTAAGGGCTACAAATAAACCAAATTTTATCAAACCCGTTAGAGCCGTTTTTTATAAAAAAATAAGAACTGATTTTTTGTGGTTGTTTTGGCCAAAAAGGGGGTTGTCTTTCTAAATTTTTCAAACCCTTTTTTCGTGCATCTATACAGACCTAATTGACATGTTTAATGCAAATTTGTTCGAAATCGACCGAAAAGTTTTCTCTCTATAGCTTTGTATGCATACAGACAGACATTTTGTAAAAAACACTTTTTTGGACCCAGGGAGACTCAAAACGGATATTTCCACAAAAATCTCAACGTCGATTTTTTAGCGATCACTAGGCCTATACTTTCTCTATACTATAGTATAGTGAGAAAGTAAAATTGAACTAACTATACAGTTTATAAAATCTTCAGAGTTTTATGTTAACTTATGTCATTTCTGTACTCGAGCTAAAGTACATCATCAAACACGGGCTGTATTAATCTTCCATTCGCTTGCTTCAATTATATTTAATGTGAAGATAGTAAAATAAGTTGAATTATAGTAAGGTAGGCTATAAGTTTTAACATTAATCTTGTGTCAGGTATAACAAGGCAATGCACAACTTTTAAGTACTAAACGCTGAATTTGAAATTTGATTGATCTATCTATCTTCCTACAAACGCACTGAGAATGATGCAGGCGTAATAAATGCCGAGCACAGAAGTAAGCACCAAAGTAAGACGTTCCCAGCGCCCACAGTTGTCACGGTGCCAAGAATCGCTAATTAAAGATACAAATAATTTGACTTTCCCCCACATCAACACTGCCCCAGTAACACACTCGGAATGGTAAACAAATTAAAGTTTTTAAAATGTAATAATTTCGCTACGTCTCTCGTCTCACGACGCTATGACCCGGTTTCCTCCCGATAAAATGGAAACAAACCATCCAATTACAGGACAAGACGAGAAACTCCGGATCGACAAAAGAATGTGTCCAATTGTTGTGATCCCGTTGTCGTACACCGTTGTCTGTAGTGCCACAACACGTATCGAGCAATTGACCCTTCCTCTCTTCCCTAGTTTATAGTCGGTCTATGTTTCTGCGTCACATTAAAGTAATTCACTAAATAAACAAAGAAAATCATTAATTAACCCTGAAGGCTCGTGTTCATAAATTAAATGCATCTTTTCCTTGTTTAAAACTCTTTTCTTGTCTTCGCATTTATATAAATTAAGCAGAATAGACATGAAGGCTTTAGGCTAAAACTTTAGACCTAGTAACCAAATATTTTCGTTAAAAGAGTATTTATAACAATTTGCAAATTTGTTTTAGTTTTTTTTTAATCGTATAGTAAAAAATGATTGTAATTTAAAATTCCTATTGCAGATTCATTGCCAGATTTGCATAAAGAAAAAACCTGTTACGCATGTAGAATGGAATGGGAATTTTGTACCATAGCATGGACATAAATAATATTTATTATGGCTCCTGCTAGCTGCTGGTAACGTGCTTATTGTCCCTGGGTTTCTACGAAAAACACATTTTTACCAACCAAACTGGAGACCAGTTGATAAATAAACTCTGCGTTCTGACTTTATTGACTCTGCCATCTCATTTCTTATCGCACATCCTCCAAATGTGCTACAAATTTTATATCATTCTCGATCATCGTCACTGAAAAAACATCAACATTAGTTAAAACATATGAGTTATGATTTCAGTCAGGTTAAACAGTAAAAATACTGTCTAAACGACTTCACCGGGTTTAACATCCCATAAATTAGATCCTCCGCTTCCAGTCTAAACTTACTTTCGCTACTTTACGACAGGATTTAACAACAATTACCACGAGTTCATTAATCCCGAGACTTGCTTCAGTTCTTTAACAATCGGATCCTTATCTTAAACGAGTGGAGCTTCTAGGAGAACGGACTACCAACAAGTTAACAAAGTAGATTGTTGTAAGACTTCAGTTGAATATCCCACAAGTATGCAAAAAGTACACTAATTTTATACGTTTTTAAATATTGTTTTAATGCTAAATAAAACTAAGGAAACAGGTGAATAGACAATTACGAAAAATTTTGTAATCCTGGTGACTTCAACGCGCGGATGATTCGACTTTTTTAATACTCCAATTAAAAATACTTTTATCTAGATGACTTAAATAGCCGAAAAGGCTACAACACAGCTACGATAAATTATATTTAACCTAAATTACTTTGTTAATATCCATAATAGATAAGAAAGGCTACGGCCTTTTTGCTTTACAAATATGTCATCATCAGCAACATAAAATTTTTGCGTAGAAAACTATAATTTCTAAAGCATAAGGTTAATTTTAGTCTAGGCTAATAGATCAAGCCTAAAATATAAAAATTACTTTACCACCTTAAATAGTTCTAGCGTTACGCAAATTTTACAATGAATAACTATTTAAACTTGAAGAAAATAAAACAGGTTAAAATCATACTCGATGGAATAATCACACACCTATTAATAGATGTCATGAATTATACCGAGTATAATTAATTTAATAGTTTACTTAGCAACACAGATATTCCTTCGCGACAGTAAAATAGCGTGGGACTGCGCAGATTGTAAAGACAAAAGTGAGCAAGATGAAAAGAGCGATTCTAGACTGAGTTCAGTAACCATGACGACGGGAAATAACAATTAGCAACAAGAAATGCATCCGTTTGTCCTTTAGCATAATAATTATGACATTATTTGGCCATTAGCAGTAACGGAGCTGTACGAACATCGGTCGTGCTGTGATTAAGTTGTTTGCGTTCCTCACAAAGTGTCCAAACTTCCGTCCAACAAATCTGACAAAAGTAGGTGAAACATGGAGCGAATAATTTAATTAAATGGATCGCGAACTGGGCGACAACTGAGATTAAGGTAGTGAAGAAAGATTTGCGAATTGCCCGTAAAAGTTGACCGTTGTACGTACGCAAAGTATTTATTGTAAAATGGAACGAAATAAAACCGGAAGGTAAAAACAATTAAGTAGGCTACAGATATACTCTTAGTATTGTGTTTAACGCAAAGATATAAAAAAGTAGTCTGTTTATTAAAACGACTTATTATTAAATAATTTTAAATTTGTCTACAATAGTGTTATCAAAATAAATACAAAATCTCGTTCTTTATAACTCGGTATTTTATAAAATAATTAAGAAATATGTCAAAAAGTGTTCATTTATAGAGGTCACAGTATGTAGGGTAGGTTCAAGCGGATTATTGTGAATAAATATATAGTAAATTACCAAATTTTGTGTTTTAAATATTGAAAATAATCTAAATAAGAAGTTTGAATCTAAACCCTTCAAAAAGACGACGGTAGCGAAATTTGACAATTGTAAAACTTTCTCTTTACATCAGAACTGAATTGTAAAACCTACAGAAACAAATAAGCGTCGCAATTTATTTTATGATAACCGAACAGGATCTGGTAATGTGGATGTGGAAATAGTTTTGACTTCTTCTGGTAACCCCGATGAACTCCAGTACTGTCAGTGAAAGTTGACTGCTTTCAGGAACCAGTTGGGTCGTTAACAAGTAAAACCCATGTACGGAGATGTCCGTATGACCACATCAATTACGTTTTATATTGTCCCTACTTAGGGGCAACATTAATTGTTTAATGACCCCGTGTATTGTTACCGGCTGACTGAGAACCTCTCAAGGCCGAACGACAGTGAACTCTACCATGAAAATGCAACATTCATACTCTGTCTCGTACGATGACATTTAATTGTGCTTGTGTGAAAAGTCGGTAACTGCTATTCCTCAATTGTACTCCTAGGCATGCGAATAAGTTTAGATTTTGTTTTTTTAGTAGATTGATTTTGTGAATTAAAGTATGCGAATGGACACTTGGGCAGTATTCATCAAACACACAAGAGCTTTACATAACAGTGGCTCAGACTAATTATTTCCTTTTTGAACGTCTAAAGGCTACAGTAATATTGTACTAACAAATATTAGTATAAACATTGACTTAATTTATGTTTCAATAATAATTAATAACTAGCACTGACTTATTGACAATAGTTCCACTTGACTGTTTTCGTAATACCCTAAAGCAGAATAATGTGATAAGTATCTAATGTAGAAATCTAAATGATTTTCCACGGTTACTTAACAATTTGTAAACACACAAACTTCATTCTTACCCGTCTTACATTCTATTCATTGACGTCTCCAAAAATTGTACATGGAAATTTTAACGAACGGGTCTAAGAGTGTCTCTATTTCTATTTTAATTTCAATGAAAAACGATGCTAAAAACAAATCTATTTATCTCGTTGGTGATCACCATTTCCCTGATCCCTCCAAAAATATTTTCCTACTTTAACGGGTCTCTCTGACGGCATGACCGTGGACAAAAACAGCGTCCGAATATTAAATATCAATTCAAACCTTAAAGAGTCACTCGACCGTGGTAAGTTTTCGACTGTTGGTGACTGAACAAATTGCAGATTAAATAGCTGGATGGTGTTCGAGAGCATTGCGCTAAGATCGATCACTAACGGATGGAACTGGTCTGACCTGATGCGTTGGATTGTAATTAATAAGTCCGCACAACGGGTTAAGGAACAGAAAAAGTAACCAAGTTACGGAAAGATATGTGGACCGCGAACAGTTGCGGTTTCTAATAACTCGGCGGTTGCAATTGGTGGTATGGCGTTCTTTTAAATACAAACATTAAGGTTAAGATAGGTTAAGAATGATGATATTTATATAGTACCCCACATTCCAATGCGTTTTAGATTAACATTGTTCGAAATAATTACAACACTTCGAAATTGAAATATCAAATAACGCAAAAATATTCCGTAAACTTTTCTCTCTAGAAACAAATTAAAATTCTTCATTACACTGTTTAAATAAGAATTTTCAATTTGTGTAATTTTACGAAATCAAATTGAATTTATTAACTACTTAAACTTGAACAAAAATGTGAAAGTATTTCGACGAAAATTCGAATCTTTTGCGGTTTTTTTTTTTAATAAAAATAATAAACTCAAATTATTATCTACCTAATACATACGGTTCAAGGTAAATAGAAATTAAATTAACTCGACCATTATTTTTTGCTTTTTCAAATACAATTATAAAATACGAATTGCTTGTGGTAGAATCTGCGGATGTGTTCAAGTTAATATTAACCGATTGCTGTAATACCCAACTTTGTATGTATTTTCACTGCCTACCTTATGGCACAACAGTTTCTATTGTATCTTTAACAGTTTTGCCAGCGTAAATGAAAAACGGAGGATCATTTACTTTTTCGATCACAGTTATTCCTCATTTTGAAAAAAAGTACGACGAAAGAACGTTACCCGAACGGGGCAATAACTATCGCATCGGTAAAAATTTCATCAAAATCAGAGAAGTAAGTTTTGAGCTTTGAACTCTTACACATTTCAAAAATGATATCTTCATCAACACACTCGGGTTGTCTCACACCCAACTATATTAATTTATAATTTTTGTTTTTATACGTATTCCGTCTTTCAATAAAAGTGTTCATGAAACACAACATACTAGCCTAACTATTTCATCATTTGTGATTTCAATTTTTGATTCTTAAAATGTTTTTCTTAAATGGTTAATGTCGTAAAAATGATTTAACTATTTAGTTAAAATAGAGAATTTAAAATAATTTTAAAAAAAATTTAAGTAAAGAACACTAAGTATAATTGAATTACACTCATAGCAGAATTTATATCTTACACTATTAGAGCGCCCCTGCTCGCTTCGTTCACCAACTACCGCGGCGAAGCAAATGCAAACAGATTATTGTATATTTGGATATTTCAAGGTAATGACGATTGATTAGGACAGAGATTTATTATTTTTTATATGGATACTAGTGGACCCGGCAATGCTTCGCTATTGCTTGATTTACCTAACCTAAAATTATATTCAGTTTTTGATCCAAATCAGTTGTTGATCAAAATCAGCTGTTGATCAAAATCAGCTGTTTTAAGCTTTTCATAAGAACAGCTGTTTTTTGAAAATCTTTCTTCTTCTTCCTTAAGATTGACCTTCCATAAGATTAACATTGAAACTTTGAGGGCCACTGGGGCGTAGCCCTAATGTCCTGGGACTTCGGTAAATGGCCTAAAACCTTCCCAGGGTTAACCTGTGTTACTATGCAAAATTTCAAAGCAATCGGATGGACGGTTTGGTAACGCATACAGGACAAACATACAAACAGACAAACGTACAAACAGACGGACATGCATTGAATTGTATATATATATAGAAGATGCAATTTTTGAGTTAGAAGATATGACCAAAATGTTATACGGTAAAGCAGTATTTAAAAATGACAAATAGGCCTAGTAAATAATAAAGTTGGCATAATTTTAGGTAATAGTGGTAGGTATTTGAGTTATGATATAGTAAGCCTTTTTCGTTGTTTGTGAAAAATAATACCTAACCTAAAAAACTGTTGGTTGTGAAGAATAATTACCTGATTCTAAATTTGCCAATTAGGCCTAACCTAAAATTGTGTTAATCCAAATCAGCTGTTTTATTTGTAATATGTAACACAACAGATTTTTCAATAATTATAATACAGTAAACCTTTTTCGTTTATTTCTTGTATGCGTTTGTTTTTATTTTGTTAACCTAACCTAAAAAAACGGTTGGTTGTCAAAAATAATTAACTGATTCTAAATTTTCTAAGTTGGTTGCTATGGTAAAGAATGTAAATGCATTCAGCAAACGTGTGTTGTTTCAGAATAGGCCACACCCAGAATTGTGTTTCTAAGCTGGTGTATTTTTTGACAAATTATTAGAAAGGCATAATATCGTCGGATATAACCCGGGTCATCCTTTTCTAACTGGAAACCATCGGAAAAGATACTCCGTCAGATATAACCAAGCACTAACTATCAAAATAACTGTAAAAATAACAAGAATATAATAAAGGACCACAATTTAAAAATGACCCATACCCAACCAAACGCAAAACTAAAAATGTAATTGTTTACTTAATACCACACGGGAGAAGTGTAAACCTTTTAATTAACACAACTTACGAAATGAAGAAGCACAATGTCCATTTCAGAGGTATTACTAATTAAACTATAAATTGTATTAACATTAACAGACTAAGCTTATGACGTAGGACAATCTATTACACATACATACCCAACTCAAACATACTAAATTAGCAATGCGATTGGCCTAACCGGCTATGGCGATGGACTCTGCTGGTTCGAATCTCGACAAGACCAAAACTTTTTTTCAATCACATGGAATAACAGATGGAATAAAGCGTTTCACATTAGGAGCGTTTCAAAAATTCATGACGAAACGCATGACGGTAAAATCCGATTCACCCCCAGCAACAAGTGAACTATATACTCTGCTATACATACATGTACACACATTTTTTGGACGTGGTGCGCCTATAGAAGTTTACACTTCAAATACATCTGGTTTTGCTATCACATCGAAATTTGTATGACTCTTGTGACTGCCAACACTTACAGAGCTTATAGCAATAACCTTTACAGTAGAAGGGTCAGCGTACGTTTTTTAACTAAATTTACAACAGGGATACAATTTCCCAATGTGTGTTTTGGCTTCAGCAGGCAAAAATAACCATTTTGTATGCCTAGGATTAAATCATAATTAATAATACACATTTTATCATTATATACATTGTTGACAACTATATATCGGTTTGTGAAATTAGAAAGTAAAGCAATTGAACTCAAATGCTGTCAATACAAAGTCAGTATCTTTAAATAAAACCACTATCCAGTCGGAAAACTAAGGCGACAGATGGACAAAAGTAGTTTCATTGTATTACCAGCACACTTTGAGGTTATGTCTCCAACGTCCTAGGAACAATAATAAACCTATTTTTTACGTTTACGAGCAGGGCATATATTGCAAGCCAATTAGAAAACTGTCACACAATACACTTCCCAGAAACTAAAAGACTTAAAACAACAATAACTCCGGCATGTTTTGTACATCCATAAACCGCTTTTACGTTAATAATTATCTCGTAATATAAAAACTAATACCCCGGCACTGCCATTACTAGATGCAGTCCAAGACCCATAAATCTTGTCCAGGATATATAATTAGAGTAATTGTAAGTTCTATTGAAAGTTCAAGGTCGTTGTGGTGTGTTGGGGGGAGAGGGGGGGGGGGGTTGCGTAGACATGTGTGTAGCAAATCAACTAATGCCAGAGTAGCCTGGTGATGATGCGCAATAAGCCAAATAAATAATAGGCTAGTAGCCTACTAGGCCTGGTAATATCGGAAGCCTGTTATTACGGGATATTACTGTATGCATTGTTACCGCGGGAGAGAATTTGTCTCACGTAAAACAGCTTAGATAAGAGAGATATTTCGATTTAATTTTGGGTAGGCAAAAAGTTAGGAAATCCCTAATAGCATCCATCAAATCATCACACCTTACAAGAAACAGTACAAGCTTTCGGCTAATTTGTGTTGATTACCTGTTTTTCACTTGATGTGGAACGCCACCGCGTTTCTAAACACTGTTCTTTTAAAGAAATATTTAGTAAATGATATGATATTAGTACAATCAAAAACTTGAGAAATATCAACCAAGAACGACAAGCTAAACTACCTTACAGACAATATCGGCTTACATGAAATTGTTTAATGACAAGCACAATTAATTGATTTTAGCAATTGTTTTGTGTAGGTCAAAAGACCAAATAATGAACAGAAAAACTGAAATTTTTCTCTTGGTAGGCCTACTTGTAAAAAATACGCAATATTTGCCCAGAACCAAAATATTTTAGGGTTTCTTAAGTGTTCTTCTTATTCTTTTACTTTGTCCTTCGAGAATTATTGTAAAGCAAATGGTTAATATATCAAAGAGATTAAACGTTCTTTATTATTGAAAAAAATATTTATATATTTCTATAACACTCCTACTTAAAATTTCAACTTATATTAATCCGTTTTTGAGACAAAAATTAACAATAAAAACCAATAAAATGGTGGAAAACTTAAATGAATTTCAAACATTTAAATAATTTTGTCAATTACTTTTGTCTCTGAAACAACACCTATAATTACTGGTAGATTTGCGAAACACACTGCACAATCCATAATTACCAAAAGTTCCCAATAACACAATCAATATGTGTTACAAATAACGGTTCTGTGTTAAATCTAAATACAGGCATCTGTGCTTCCCTATCCTAATAATTGAATGTTTGCAGTAAATGTGTAGAGAACGATGTCTCAATCGTGTAGGACCATCTGTGGGCCTAACTTACAATACCGGATCTTGCATGTTGTCAGAAACAAGTTAGGTTTTATGTGACTTTTGTATAAAAGTTATAAATATAATTTTACAGATGTTGAACATGTTTATAGATAAAACTGACGTTTGAGTTTTGGGCAATGTATATTTGGCAAAAGTACAAAAATTGTGTGTATTTTACTCTCCTAAACCTATGGACTGTATGGTGTTTCATAATTTGTCTACGCTT
Source organism: Philaenus spumarius (assembly GCA_018207615.1). NCBI lineage: Eukaryota > Metazoa > Arthropoda > Insecta > Hemiptera > Aphrophoridae > Philaenus > Philaenus spumarius. The sequence continues at coordinate 125,638 of JAGFPH010001398.1, forward strand.
TATGTTTTTAGAATAATAGCACGCCATTAACGGAAATATTTTTTAAACTTGAAATACGATTCATAACTAACTGAACCTAGAGTTTGGTAGCATTTTAGAGAGATTGCACGTGTGATTCATAAGCTCGTGGTTCATGGTTCGAAAAAACAGGAACAGTGCTAGTTTGTTAACGGACCAAGGCTTACGCTCCACGAGTTTTACCGAAATGACACGAATAACAACTGATGTCATAAAACTTACTTACTATATTAACTAACTATCTAACCTATTAAATGTCGTTCATATATCTTACGTTCCCCCCCCCCCCCCCCCCATAGATGTCTTGTCGTAAACTACCAAACTTTTTAGAATGTTAAGAAAACATTAAGAATAAAAAACTGTTTCCAGAAACGCTTAGTTTTCTATTTTAAACGAACCTTTGGATTAAAGTTATTATTTTTCACAGATGAGGTTTTTACCTTATTAAGTAAGATGCCAAGTTCTAGTTCAATATAAAGACCAGATGAATTTGTTAAAACTATGTATTAAAACTACGCGTGACTTTTAGTTAATAACATTAACTGTCGCTGGTTAAACAAAATATTTTGAAAACTAAACAATTGTATTAACATCTTGTATTGACATTATTATAGATGGATCATAATAATGACAATTTTAGATCCACAAAATTTAAGAGTAATTTGATAAACATTTCAAGTTTTAATATGTGGATAAGAAAGAAGTTTAGTAGTCTAAGCACTCTACTTACAGGAAGCCAGACGATGCAAAACAAAATATAGAAACTAAACAATTTTGTTAAAACCGTGTACTGAAACTGGCTCAACCTCTGGAGATACAAATTATTTTGTAAAAAATCAAATGGGGGATATCTGGAAAAACTAAATTTGATCTTTAACTTGGCCTACAAAATCATTTTCAGAAGATTTTCAGCCTACTTATGAATGATCTTATAAGTCTTTTCTTTTAGGTACAAAACTATCAACACGAATCGATTAAATTTTAAAGCAATATTATTAAACTATTTTAATCTACTTTTCACATTCAATACCAAATTTACGATTTATAAACTACGAATAAATTTCATGAAAGTACTGGTTTTGTACGCCAACATATTAAGTCAGCCCCAAATCTGTAAGGGATATAGGGGAAGAGCTATTCGATCAAGAATAGTATATCCTTAGGCTTTCCCAAGATAATTTCTTTCCACCAAACGCAATGCCATTTAGCAAATTTACTAGAATCTGATTTCATGAGAAGCAAGCATCACCAAATCATCGAAATTTTTATAGAGATGACTAACATAGCGAATAGTGCAATCTGGAACTGGATCCACAGTTCCTAGACCATATTATAAGAGAGTAACAAAAACTATTAATCGTTCAAGACACTTTGTCTTGCTCAAACTTAACATTGATACAAAAAAAAACATGCAACTCGCTAGAAATGCACAATTCTCCGTGCACAACGAGCAAGAAGAAATATTAATTCCTCGAAGCCTTGGCAAGAGGATGGTACATACAACAAGTACTGAAGTGTGCATATAGTTATGGCGTTTTATTTATTACGTGTAATTGTACCCACTGGAACTCGATAGCAATTAAGGTTTTTTTATTGTTTGGCTGAATTGCTAATGGCAAGTAATGGCTTATTTTGAAGAGAGTCCGCACGAGTAGCCTTCACGTAACCACGAACCACGCGTGATGTATTTTAATAAATTATCTTCATTATGTAAAGAAATTCTTACGTCTCGTCCAATAAGACCTTTTTATGTTTTACTCGTAATTTATAAATTGTTGAAAAAATGAACAAACGCTTTACTCTATTTAATATCATGCAATTTGAAATTACGATTTTAAATCAAATGAGTCTACTTATACCTAAATTAATTCTACTGTGTTTTTCAAATATGTGACAGAAGAGGAAACCAAAAAGTAAATAGAAAAAGAAACTTCTTATAAACTCATCAAAGTCTCCATTATGAAATTTGAATAAAATTACTCTTAAATTTGGCAGAACTAAAATTGTTATTATTATAATTCGTGTTTGTGTAATTTCAATAAACAGTTTACAAAAAGGTTTAATCTTCATACATTGTCTTACAGGTTACATTTACATACATATACTTTTCTTACCCACTCATTAAAGTCTTCAACATCAAATTACTCTTACATTTAGTGGAAGTAAAATTTGAATTACTATAAACCACGAAGACGTACTATTTTGAAATGCGGTTTTAACAAATCGACAAGTCTTTATATTTGGGTTTATCAGTGGTACACCTTAAGTACATAGAAAAAGAAAATTCTTTCTTGTTCACTCATTCAAGTCTCTAACTTAAAATATTGACCAAATTACTCTTAATTTAAAGGAATTATTAACTTGTTTTAACCCACATATAATTGTAATACACTGATTTACCAAAATCATATTTTAACAAATAAAAAGCAGTTATTAATTGATTATACATTTTTCTATGGAGTTTCATCAAAACTTTTCTTACATTACATTATATATCAAATATTGATTTACCAACGTCAGGCCACCTTTAAACTTTCTAAATTAAAAATCAAACCGTTTCTAAGTGTATTCTTTACACCACACTTTCCTAATCTATCTTAAATCTTTGCCAACCTCTGATCTTGCTTCAAAGATGCCAATTTACATGTTTACCAAGGTAACAAACCACCGAGATAAACTGACATACCAGAAGCCCACTACCATGCTTAGATATGTCCTCAACACTCAGTACATCTACTACGCAGCAAACACGTTTTCTACAACTGAAAAATGTTGGCAAGACAAACAGTAAGGACGAGAGGGAAAGAAGTAGCCTACTACCCCGCCTAGAATAGCCGTTCAATTTAACCATACCCGTCTGTCGGTTTTGACTCAAACGCGTTAAATTTTCTTGTTACAATTAGTCCTGTTACAATATGTCCTATGTAACACTATTCCCTTCCACATTAAAAGTTACGAGAATTTTAAGTACGATAAAAAATAACTTCAGACATTAGTGAAACAACTATTACTTTATAAAAGTACGTAGGTTTTAAAATTATGTTTTCATTCACACAACTTGTCAGTGACTTATCGCTTTTTACAAGGTAACACATATTTCTTGCTGAAAAGTTTTCCGCTCTATTTCCCCTTTTAAGAATTGTCAGCCTGTAAAACAATTTTCTATGCGTTCAGTTTATCTGTTTTAAACTATATGAATTGTGTATGAATATAACAGCCTATCCTAAATTATATTTTCAACACAATTGTGTGTTTGCTTACTGAACTACTTAAACCACATCCATAATTCGAATATGATGAAAATTCTAAAAGGTAGTAGAAATAAAATAAAGTAAGAATGATGCGTAAGACACAATATCATACAGAATTGAGGTTGTCGTTTAAAGCATAACAACTGAATGTTTGTACCTCACATTTACAACAACAATGTTTCTTGAGTTATATTTTTTAATTCCTCTAATTTTACCGTCACTATACTGTGTTATACAAATTTTTAAATTTAAATTAACTTAAGTTTCAATATCTCTAAACAATTTTATTAACTGTAACATTGCTACGAACAAATTGTTTTAATAAATCAGTTTTGGGATTTATTTTTCCGCCCGTTAAAGTCTCTAATGTAAAATAGTTGTCAAATAGCTGTTAATTTCACCCACTTTAATGTTGTTTTACTAATACCGGGCGTTAAACACCAATAAACGTATAAAACATGCTACAGCTAAGTAAGAATCACTTCACATATGGCGTGAATCGAGCAGCCAGAAGGCATCAGAGCATGATGCGTAACACCACATCGTATTCCTGCGGGTTAATGTTGTTACATGATCAAGCACTTAGTGTTTTGTGGGTGTTACAACATGTTCTTTAGATACCAGAAGATACCGTTCATTTCTACTGTTAGATTTGATTGGAGTAACTAACTCAATTATACCGGATAGAGTGTATTGTGTTATCTATTCTCAGTAGGCGTAGAACGTCAAATCTGTAGGTACATATAAAGATGACATTATAACAACGAATGAATATCAAGTTAACTTTCGCTGTTTCAAAGATAAAGCTATCCATCCTACTACAGTGTTTAGAATGTAACCGACGGAAAATATTAAGTTAAAAAGTACAAGTTACTTTTTTAATTACAAAAAATAAAGGCTATATCTCGTATTTTTCACCCCAACAAAATTCATAACGGCGAACGCAACTTTAATTAACGCTTAATTCGGAGGTTTGTTGTGGTTAAAGGCCTTTCTCTCTCTAAGATGGTGGGAAATTTTCAACAAAATAAAGTCAATAGTCCATTCACCTAACCCATGTCACCAAAGATTTAAAAATAAATCCTCATAGTGTTTTAAGAACAAATCCCAGCACCCTATGACAAGACGCGAAAGGTTAATTGCCCCTGACACATTACAAATGTGTCTCAACACTTGCAAAAACAATTAGTTATTTTTCGTTTGCATTCCACTGCCTTCTTGATGTAAAGAAACGTTTTACGATACAATCTATTCATTTCATATACTTCAAAGTAGCAGCGGTAGTTAAGAGAGTTTCTATTGTTTAGCGATCGTGGAATGTGATCATGAAGGTAGGTTGATGACCGGATCATGACAATATCAAGTTTACTGGAAAACTGTGGTTGACAAAGACAAGGCTGTGGTACAACTCTGTCGTAAAACAACGGTCAACCACGGTGGAACTAACCACGATATAAAATAAAATAATTTGGATTGCTTAGGAAAATCTAACTCTGTAGCCAATACTTATTAAAGCCATTGTTACTAATAAAACCAAAGATTGACTTTTACCTATGTTGTATCTTTACCAAATCTTTTTTATTGACTCTGAGGCTATTAAGATGGATGGATAAAATATTTCATTGGTAAAACTGTCAACAAAAAGAAAGTCGACGAACAAGTTTAACGACGACATAAAAGAAAGGAAGCAAGTTTTATTACTCAATTCCTGGAAGAAAATATTTGTTCATTTTTAAACTTTTTATATTCTACAAGAAGTCAATATTTTCTGAAACAACAAAGCGAATACTAGTTAAAACCACCACTAAAGATTCGAAAAATTCTTTTCATAACAGAATATGAAAAATATGACAACATCTACAGAATATTCCTTTTAAAACTTTCGGGACATTGATTTATTTCAAGAATGTAATCACTAATGTTTATTTATTTTCTCTATAAGCTTCCAATTCAACAAAAATGCTATACTTACAAGTATACCATTTTTTACTACCATTTCTTGATGGTTGGAGATTGAGATAAAATTGTAATTACTAAAAATGTTTAGAACTTTAGAACCCTATCGTCTGATATATCACCGACAAATGTTGGAAAATTGTTTGAAAAAGTACACCATTAGCAATGTTATGTAAAATATACAGTGGAAAACTGTAAAAACAAATAAAAATAGAAAATATCGTTTGATTAGGGTTGCCATGTTTAAACGGGACCAATAATGGTTTTTCTTGAAAACGGTTACTTTTAAAATAATGTAACACTCGACCGAAATATATTTCTTCAAAATCCACTCCACACACAAATGCCTTTCGGGATACTAAGAACAACTAAATGCTCCTTTAGGTAAGAAATAATGGGGTTTCAGTTGAAATCAAGTGTATAAACTGATTCTTTTGCTCGATTTACTCACTGCACTGGTGTTATGTGACACCCTATATACACATTTTGTTCGATGGAAATTATCTACAAGCCCTGGAAATGATATGTAAATTTCGAGAAAAAAAATAACATTCTGAGAACATACCAGATTTCAGCGATTGTTTTCAAATCGGAATTCCAATTTATGTCGATCAGTAACAGTGTCCGACATAATTATAATAATTTGGACAAACGGAACTTTAAATAAATTGAACCTATAATCCTTCATTTCCTATCAGCGCTCATATTTAGATCCAGGACTATAAAATAGTCTAATATTAGGTTCGGGCCGCACAGATGTACCGCTAACCGTGAAACTAAGCCTTGGGCTGACCCGACGTGTCGAACATTGACGGATGCGCACAGCCTCTGCGCACCATACATGTCGGAAGTATTTCAAATGATTTATCTGGGATATTAAAATTATTATATATGACGCCTCGCCCAACTTATGCCACACTTGGGTTATAAACTCTTCCTCGTAATTTGAATAAATACACACTACTTTTAGTATTGCACGGCGACACACCATTACTAAACTGTGAATTCAAATTTTAGTAGTCAAATAGCTAAAACAAGATTTGTATGCCAAAGAACTGGGTCATACAGAATCAGCAAATTAATTCAAGCAAACTATTTCATGCAATTTACGGTTTTCTTAGTATTTAACGTCTATTTGTTTTTATAACCTCTTTCACTCTGTTTGGTATAGATTTTTTTGTAGGGGGAAAATCGTCATTTCCTGCTTTAGTATGGTGTTACAAATTCGAGTAATGTAACATACAAATCAAAACTAATTACATAAGCAATGAAAACTATTTAGCGAAAATAAAATCTGGACAAAATTAACAAATAATAAATAACCACTTATTACTAATACGACTGAAAATAAATAACATTGGGAATAAATATTTCAAATACTAAAATTATTTTAAAAATGGACCAGCACCGTAAACCTACAAGCATGTATAACGAAAAACAACTATAAACTTTGGGTATAAAATAAAACACCAATAAAGAAAAAAGATAACAGTAAAACATAACATCAACAGATAACAAAAACAAACATCACAACAGATAGTCGATACAACATACTTATAGTTGTATTGTAGCTATTGCATCACTGAAGATGACGACTTTGTCGAACCAGTTTGAGTAATAAATGTATTACTTGTTTCATTATGTGTTCAGTTTTATTTTATCAATTATATCTTCTCACAAATCAAGCTAAATATTTATTGACATAATAGTAACAAGAATTTTAAAAATGGTATTTAGTTATTAATTAGTTTTTGAAGACATTCTTATTAGTGCTGATGACCATAAACGATTTTGGTCTAAGAAAAGAATAAAAAGGTGAAATTTGAATTGTACTAACCTCCCATACAAATGTCACCATTAGGTGAGGGTAAAAATACGTGTATGTGTTTTCATGTAAAGTAATGTTCTACTCGCAACTACGAGTGACGTCAAACCCTTCTTAACAGGTGCATCTAGCCTATACCCTCCCACCTACGACCAGGATAATATAAATTCATAATCAATTTAATAATTTTTAAAATGTTCTTTAATTTTGCGCTAGAAACCACAGACAAATTGAACTGTTAGTAATTTTATTTCTATTGCTGTGTAATCTACATTTCCCATTTTAATCCCATATTCTCAATAAATTCAGGCATTTTCCCTGCCTAGTAAAATAAAATACTTAGAAATTGTCACTGGTGAACATGTTTTGACAATTTATTCTGAACAATGATAGGAAGCAACACCAATGATGGAACATTTACCTTTTTATAGATCTGAGCGGAACTGTTTAAAATTTTTGTTTAGTAGGAGGTGGTTTTCTGTGATCACTACTCCATCGACTAAGCCTTTCTACAAAAAACATTGTAATGAATAGTGTTTTGGGGAGAACACACTATTTGCAGCTCGGTGAAACTAAAATTCATTTTTAAAACACTACACTAATTTATAAAAGATACAAAACTTGAAAGAAAAGGCGAAAACACTACAGAACCATACAAAAAACTCGCCATCACTTAATACAAAAGATAATTTTCCCGTCTTGGAATACAGTAGTTTAAACATGTACTTACACATCTTCATAGAACACCAGCAAAACGCTTACCTGTAACCAATACATAAATAAATTATTATTAAATAAAAAGTAACACAAAATCCGTTACTAAATACAAATACAAAAATATTAGTGACATAAAATCTGTTTCTATATTAATATAAAAATATTAATTTTTAAAATATTTTTTTAAATGAAAACACAAACTATTGGCTGTTTGTATAACATAAATGCCGGGAAACTTTCGAAACCCCAGAAATTGAATAGAAATATTTTAAACGAACACAAAATATCACCTCCATTTGTGATTTAAGTGAAATGAACGAATGATTACAAATGAAAGAATTATGCTATTTATTTATATATATTTATATTTAAAAAAAATAGTATTATATAAATTAAGTGAAAATATTTGTAACAAGTTTGCTTGATGAAAAACTAATGGATATAAGTCACGAAAAGAAGAGCTTAAGTTATTTTCGGTTAGGTATTATAAATATATTTGAAAAAACTGTGTTTTATAATGGAAAACTTGTAGATTTGTAACATTGTAATATCGATTTACTGAACAAGTTAAAATAAACTTAATACACTTATCACAATTTCAAGTGGGTTTTCAAAAGTATTACTTGTATTTTTCAAAGTTTTTATTTTTAGTTTCTACATTATTTAATGCGTGTAGTAGAGTGTTTAAAAAAGGTGTTTGGGGGTTTGGAAAAAGTTGCACTAAAGAATATAAAGGGATTTGGAATAAATACCGAATTATTCATTACTATTACGATCTGGAATGTCTCACGATGGGGGAGGTGTGATGTAAAAACTATACTGTAGTATTTCCGCACCATTAAAATTTACGAAAACTCCACACACAAACGGCGTTAAAGTCTTTTCGCTTAATCATGACCCAAGATCCAATAAGACGACTACATTGATAAGACTACAAAACGTGACAAGTTTACAATGCTACAGTGAGACCACGTGACATCTGAGAGAGACATTCCCGATAATGTAACTGACCAATACAACAACGGACCACTGAATAATGTATACCATACTCTATGCAGACACGCATGCAAGTGTCCATCAAGTAGGCGAAGATTAACATTGCAAATTGTAGCCCTACTAAGGTAACGTTGAAGGAATTCTGATTCTTCTGGTAATCGCGCAACAATCAAACTGTCGCAAGATGTCGGTAGCGTTTCCCGGTGTTATGGGCGAATCTTTCCTTATGCAAATGACTCTGACCGACTTTTGTTTACGATTTTGAAGACGTAAAACTACTGTTAGGTTATGATGTAATCCGATATTTTAGTTGGTTAAGTTGACACGAATTTCGAATTAGTTTTACGACCGGTTCTTTTTATAGATGTAGGTATTTTTAAACAGATAACCAAAGAATAAAAAGTCTAAGGGTTGATGTTGGATCTACGCGTTAGAAAAAACATTCTCCAACCAAAATGTATTCATTTTAAAATCTCATCTCCGTATAGGAAAAGGCTTACGTTTGTTAAGGTCCTCCCTCCAGTAGGTCTACATAGTTTATATTCTCTATTTATTTAGGAGTAGGATTAATTATAACTTTACAGCTAACATAGCTTTTTAAATATTAATTATCTAAAATTAGGACCCTAATCATTAATGAAATTGTTAAGTTTATAATTACTGGAGTTATTATGCAGATTTTTTTTAAACCCGCATTACTTAGACCTAATTATAAACTAAACATGTCCTATAAATTACATCAAAGAATGAAATCAGTCATTAATGAAAATGCAACTGAGGAAAATCCTACATGCTAGTTTAGTAGTGCTAGCAACTGATTATATTGTATCAAAACTGACAAATTTCCAACAGCTGACCTATGTATATAAAATGGAAAAGTGTCATTTAGAAATGAGTTACATACTTAAATGTTCTTTACAATTATTTAATTGTAGTATGTTACTATAAAGCTGCGAAAAAAACATTGCACATCAAACAAACTCTCGACCTTTGTTTATTTTGTAAATATAAATAATTCAGGAATCCAAACAAAATATTTTACGTTTAAAATTATTTTGATGCAAATTTTAGACATTTTGAGAACTCTTCCCTAGACTAAAAGAAACATATATATACCGTTAAAATAGCTAAAAGTGTTGCGTCTATCTGAAAGAGTTACAATACTTTCGCCTCATCGTGTATATTATAACCGTCGTGGAAGTAAATTCGTGACTTTTTAAAAGTGACAACGACCCTCATAACCTTGACACTTCGGCACTTACAGTTAAACCAACGACTCACTCCGAATCTAGGCTCAAATCTGCAAACATACTTTAAAGTACCGTCTTATTTATAGCAAATACTATTAGCTTAATGTTTGGCACTACAGTATTTACAAACAGTATAAACAAATCTACCAGTTTTAATATAGATCACATTCATATGTACAACGAACTACCGTGTTGGGATAGTTCGTTTTGAGCAAAATTAAACATAACCTTAAATAATTAAACAGGGTAGGTTTTGTGTCAAATTTTTCAAGCTGATCAGATGTTATACACATGTGCATTTTCAACCCTACTATATTCCTATACCTTCTAATATCAAAACAAAACCTAACATAAAATGATTCAATTTCCATATAAGTTGTTTAACATCAAAGTGTTTCACACAGTTAGGTTAATTTTGCATCAAATATTAAAGCTAATGGTTTTAATCTGTTGTTGGGGTTTATTGTTGACAACTGTCTGCTACTTTAAAATTACTGTATAGCTAATTAGGCCTTTACTCTTATGTTAGTTATATAAGAATATAACGCCTAGTCAACGAATTAGTCAAAACAAAAATGTATTCGGGCACACTTTTGCGTAAAGGAACACCTTTTTACCAAAATTTGTCTTTCTAGGTATTATAATTTTTATATTTAGAGAACATTACTGGCAACAAAATAACTGCTAATTATTATAATGGGGTTATTACAAAAGCGAAAAAGTGTGTGTGTTTATTAGAATTAATCGGTACATTTCAAACATGACTTATTTAATATTGAAGAAATGTTTACCATTGAATTAAGCGTTACTTATATAGTATTAGGAAACGAAGTTTAAATGTTTTTGATTCGGGTTTACTTAGGGGAAACACCTGCGTGCCCCGCACTCCAACCCCCGAAGGAACCTTCTAAAAACATATGTTTTATTTTTAATAAAGGTGTAGGATTAATAATAACCTCAAAACTAAGATGGTAAATAATATTAAATGTTCAAATCAAATTATTCCGTATATTTTATAACAACAGTTATAAAATTGTTAAAATAAAGTTTTGACATTTCGTAAAATATTTTTTACAAAGTAACTTTTATCAGTATAAAGTGGGCATTACGATTTAGTGTAATAACTTACGCTCGTCTGAAGTTATTGGAAAAACGCTATCCTTAACTTCCAAGAAACGATTACAACTAATTCATAAATTCGCATTTTTACTGACATGCGTGGATAGCCGGTATATCAAATCTACAATCGCGTGTACTTAAGCCGTAAATTATACGCCAAAGATTTAAAAACAAAACAATAAATGTGTTAACAAAATGGCGGTGTTTATGTGCAGACAGTAAATAAATAATTGAATATATTTGGAACAGTTGGAAACCCTAAAAGTAAGTTCAGAGGTCGTCAACACATCTAATTAAATTGCGTAATATTACTACATCAGAACAGTCGCCCTCTTCCTGCTTACATTTCCCGCGAGGAATAAACTTGTGAAACCAGTTCCGCGCTATTTTTACTCGATGTCGCGTCGTCCTGGTTATAAAAAAACAATCGCGATAGTAAAGGAATTATGAAGGAGAATATCCCTTGGACAACTTGGAACGCTTCGGAATGCGGCCGCCATCTTATTCTTGGCGCTAATTGCTCCCTGAAGAAAACCAAAAAGGATCACACCTGTTATCTTTGGAACTTGAGAACTCGTTTTATGGTCAATACCGAAAGAATGGAAGGATACTGCATGGGTTTTTATAGTACCAGAGTACTGGTTAAAGTTTCAGGTCCTTAGAGAGCGTTCGTTCTTAATTGACTCCTAGGTGTTCTTGAACTCTTGGTTAAAAGGAAGTGCCATTAAAGGAGCGCTAACTTATGCTTTGATTTCAATTATACTTTCGCTGCTCTAATTTAGGACGCATGTTTAAGAAAGTAAGTGGAACAGGTAATACAGCTACATCCCAAGTAAGAAAAATTTGTCATGAATTTGTCTGTAACGAGTTGGAGCAAAAACTAATGAACCGATTATAAAATGAGACTTTAAACTTCAATGTTTATCGATACTTAATGCTGTTAGAATGATAACATCATCCTTATCAGTATTATAAGATGCAAAGACTTCTTGTTATCCTGTTACAACTAATTTCGTTTGATTTCAGGAGCTTTGAGCAAATCGCAGTTCCCAGTATTTACGATATACGCCCAGAAGAGTTGCTTAGGAGTGAAGCCGTGCGAACGGGCGTGGTGTTTTGACCGTGTCCAGGGCTACAGACTGAGTGGTTATGCTAAGAAACACCAAGCTGCAGGAACCCGTCAAGACTGTCTAGAGATGTGTCTTGGAGAAAGAGACTTTATTTGCAGGTAAGATATATCTACCTTTTAAAGAATATTAGGGAAATACTAGCTGTATGCAATGTTTGCTACGGTGAACATGAATAACTAAGGTTGTATGTAAGCCTAATAATTGCATCGGGAAGTTATTTATGTGACGTCATAAAGGTTTTATTTGTTGTTTACTGTACAGGGACATAAGTGAAAAAACTTGATTAGTTGATCAGCTGTCTAACTATTAAAAGCACGTAGTTAAAACTATTTCACTAAAATAATCAGCTGTTAGTTGTAAATACAAAATGACTCAACACACTATTTCATGGCAATAATTACGTTTTGTATAATTTAACAAATTTACAGTAATAAAATAAATAATTTAACATTGTTGCTGAGTATGGGAAGGTTTAAGCTTCAAATGTATAGGCTGTATGTGTTAGGAGCGTACTTAAATGGTTCTTTCTAACTAAGGGCGAGTTTGTACACAAAAAAGTCTCCCAAATATATATAACATTATTTTTCTGCAGTGTAAATCTTTTAAAATTACAATTTATTTGTAAAAATTGGTTAAAAAATAACGCTGTAATGGGTCGATAAAGTAATTCCTTAGCGAATTAAGATAAGACCGAGTTGTTTAATGTTACGAGTTCTACACTATTTGAAAATTTATTTAGATCTTGAAAGGATTTCTAACGAAACATAATTTAAAAGGCAGACTCTGTCATCGGTTATGTTGAACTGTATTGACAGTTTTCGAGCCATTATCGTTAGGAAATCTATGATGTCAAGTTATCCTGTATCAAGTTATTATTGTCCTATAGGCTATCTGATTTTTGTTAAATAAACAATATTCCATAAGAAATAAAAGATCTACAAAAATCTCTCGACATTTTCACAGAATTTATCGTTTTTGAGTTATTTAGGGTTTTTTTAAACTATTCAGACGCCATTTTGAACTGGGTTATTGGATTAAATTGGTTATTTTTCAAACTATTCCTTTATTTTATTCGGTGGCATGACAAGTTTGGATTTAATCCGACAAACCTCCCAGGAGATATTTGATGAAAAGAAGTAAATGTGTGCGGTCGTGAGTAAATACAAATATTTACTGTTTCCATACGTTTAATGTTACTATAATAAATGGTATAGAATCAATTATAACTTTAAAACTAAGATGGTAAACGCAGTTAAATGTTCATTCATTGTAAATACATTTAATAAACTTAAAATGTTGGTTCATCCGTCTAGACCTAACCTAAAATTATTGTGTTTATTTAATTTATTTTACCTGTCTTAACTGCAACATAATTTGTAAAATTTCAGCGCTTGACGATAATATCCCGCCGGACAGAACCGATCGTCTCTTAATTTAAATTGATGAAACAAAACACATGTTTCTTAAATGTATTTACATTCATTGCCATAGCAACCAATTTGGTAACGCTTTTTCGTTACTCGTATTTTATATTTGTCATTGCCATAGCAACCAATTAATAACACTTTTTTCGTTACACATTACATTTTTTATTTGTTAATTCCTACTTCGTTCCAAATATAAAATGGCCATATATCTGGGAAACTATCATTTCAGAACATTTATGTTTACATTACAGGAACTTTTGTTTAAATTTTGATGTGGTATACCACTTCCTGAAACACAACTTTTCATCATACTGTAAAATACCCAGTCTAAACTAAAAATCTCTCGAGCATCAAATTTAACACACGTGTTAACTTTTTAGGTAACAAAAATTCCTCATAAAAAATTTCCATTTTCAACTCATAAAAATCAGAACATTTCAAATTTAGTATCCTTTGTCTAATTTGGGAAACTTAGTATAGTAATATTGTTCAGGATGCTGTTAGCTAATTTATTTTCTTTAGCACATATTTTTTGCCGGTACACCGTGTGGTGTGATCGAAGCAAAGCTAGCTCCAAGGCCGAAAGCTCAGGCGGCCCCTAGTTTGAAATTGACGTGCTGGAAACAAGGAACAGTTTTGAGTTCGTGTCTCCAAAGTCAAAGTTTAACAGATATTATAAATAGCTTACAATAAACGATTGATATTAAGCAGTTTTTAATTTTTAAGCTATGTTTATTGTGGGCTTTCCCGCATTCTCAATATGTACATTTACCAAATCAAATGCATTAAGAACTAGAAACTAAATTTGTCCTACCTTAAATTAATTATTTCGGTTAAGACTAACAATTCGACCTCTATTACGCAACTCGGCCGCCCTATAAACACAATTCGAACGTCCGTATAAGGGACACTGTTATAATCCTCTGCCCACGTATGTGTACTAACGGGAACAGCTGATTAGGTTAGCGCAGTCAAATCACTTCGGGTGCTATTGTAGAAGAAGCACGCGAGTCGGCTCAGTCCATGAAAACGCACGGTCAATTTGCATTAGAACTTTCTATTGCGTGTATGTTTGACAAGAAAATTGCTCTAAATATTGATTCGCGTCTGACAATAGCCTGGCAGCGTGTAAGAGCTCTACTGGGTTTGCAATGATGCAGTCAATTACGTTACTATGGGATACAGGTTTTATCAAGTTATAAATAATAATACAATGCGAACAAAGTAGCAGGTTTCTAGAATAGGTTATTATTCCACGACCGGTTTCTTTCTATTTACAACCAAGTGTAGGTATTTGTGATAATCATAATAATTTTTATTATAATCCCGCACCTATAATCAGACGTGTCATTTTTCTTTCTGGTACTCCTACATATTTCTTTAAACTGTTTATAAAAAGAGCAAAGAATTAAAATTTACTTACTACATAATTTTTACTAAATAAACAAGTCAGATTAGTAAATAATATACGTAAAATAGTGTTTATAGAACCGTGCGTTGAAGTTTTTTTTTTTGTAGGCTTAAACGTGGGCATTAAAATGACAGTTTTTATAATTAAGTTTGAAATTGAAATAACTACGATCTGACTATGAAAAGCTCGCAAACTAAGTCCAAAGTTCTCTATAATAAAACTGGATTTTGAAAGAGCAGCACTTAACTTAATATGAGTAATATTGTATGCTCACTTTTGAACAAAGGGGGTTTTCCATACGGAAGGGAGCTTTAAATGAACTACTATATTTATTGTTCCTAAAACTGAAGAGTAATGGTTCATTAATTGAAAATAAAACCAATCATAACAATTAAAATTTCCCAGTAATTAATTCTAATAATAAAATATAAAAAAATAATATAGAAAAAAAACACAACAGGAAGGTTTTTATTGGGTAACACACTAAAAGTTTAGCAGTAGTAATATTTGTTCTGACATAACGACAGTGCAAACTCGTCTTCATAAGTTCAAGAATTTGAACCTAGGTTTTCCCCATGATCAGAAATAATCTTAGGCCTACATTCCAACTTTTCAGACCCCTGATCACGCTCAACCAGGATTCTATAACTCCCGGCATCACGTACTGCTAACAGTATTTGTAACAGAAAAACAGTGAATTCAATTGAAAATGTTGGCAACGACTGTAGCGTGATCGCAGTTTAGTTTTTGTCTTAGACTCCCTAAATGAAGGCCAATTTCACGGCCATCAGCACGAGAGACGTGTGTGCCGGCAACTGGCCACTTGTCTTCTTCGATTCGCTTATCAATACGTTTTTTTACTTCCCAAAATGGTCGGTGTACCGTTAGATAAAGGAACGTTTATTTTAATTAATAACCTATGTGTGATGCCTTGGGGGATAAAAAATCTCGTTGGAATGCACTTAGTCCGAATGGAATGTTGTGTTTGGACATTGGTAGCTGCAGAATGGAAGATAGTTAATTCTTATTTGACGGCGAAGACTGAAGACAAAAGTTATCACCGTAGCTTTGAAACACCTTAACCGATTCTGGGAAATAAAATATAATTGCATTTGTAGATTCGGTAAAATATACAACCTTAAAAAAAAACAATAGTGAAGAAATAATCATTTTAAATTTAATCGAGAACATTATTAAATTAAAGACCTAAACAAAAAGTTACGACATTGTCTATACTACACGTTTCTTTCTAAATTACACAACCCAAAAAATCATACTTGTCTATTTACAGTACATGTTTGTTGACCAACGAAATTGGCCTTTATGAAATTAAATTAATATTAGAGATATTTCAACAAATTAGCCGTTGTTACATTATTTGTCTTTAATATGTATAAAACTGCAATTAAAATGTACACCTAAAAATAACTTCATTTATTTATTTATTCATTTATTTGTGTCATTAGGATATTCTGAAGAGAACAAGAACATGAAAATACATGGCCGGAAATAAAATACAAAACCTCGTTTATTTATCACCCATGTTTCACAAGAAAAACTTAGCAACTATAAATTCGGCCAAAAATTAAAAAAAAGGTTTTCTTGACGTTTTTAAATTTAAATAAGTTAATGTATTTTTTTATATACAGGGTGAGTCACTACTGACTGCATTAATTTTAACAGTTGATTATACTTATCCAAAGGAACAAAAACATTTATATAAGCAATTATCTGACCTTAACCGTTTAGCTGTCATGGCGTATTTTGTGATTTTTTCAAATTACACTACTTGGTACTATTAGTTTGACGATAAAAACCACACTAATGTAGTTATGACATTTAAACATAGTGCCCTAATAATAACTCCTTATACAACGTTTTTTTTTAAATAATTTTAAAGTTAAAAACTATTGTTGCAGACTTTTTCCTTTTAACTTTAAGGCTCAATTAAATCAGTTAAATTTTTCGTATTCTTGTGTTCAATTACATAAAAAAACTTCCTTATTTATTTATCTTTAAAATGATGTATAAATTTAAAAAGTTATAATACTTTTATTAAAAAAGTTATAAAAAATGTTGCACTTATTTTTCGTATCAAAAAACAGCTGATTATAACTTTTTAATTTCCAATCAGCTGATTTAGTCAACAGATTCAGCTGGTAAAGAAATTACAGATACAGTAATTATTTTGGTGTTTAGAACCAATCCTAATGCTGTAAACAACATTTTTTCTATGTATGACCCCTTAATATTTACAAAAATGAATCTTACCATACTAACTGAAACTAACATTGGCAACAATTTACCCAAATTTAATTAAAATTTGTACAGCTATTAACAAAAAATATTTTTTTGGAAAAATCACTTATTGACAACAAACCGTGGTAGAACATTAGTTCTTTAAGCTTCTTTTTCTCAACAATGTCATAACGACGCTTAGGGAGAATTTGGAAACATCCTGTTTAATAGTTAGACTTATATACAGCCTAAATATATACTGTATACATACAGTAATCAAATGAACACAGTTTGTCACAAACAAGTTTAATAGTCAAACGCGTTTCGATGACCAAGTCGTCATTATTAATGACGGTTACAGTTGCATGTTATAAATATATAATTAATAAGATTACAGTACGTGGTATTGAAGTAAAAGAACAAACATGTTCTAATAATAATATAATACACTAATATATTTTTATATAAACCATCTATCCATAAAACAGTAGATGTATTTTTATAAACATAACATGTTGTATTTAATGTAATGTTTACACATTAATAATGTATACTGTTTTATTAAATATATTACTTACACCAATCTATTAGTATATTATTATATATGATCCTGGTTTTAAAAATTTGTTTTCTTCGTTTACTTCAATACCCCATACTGTTAACTTATTGGTCAATATATTTGTTAACGACTAAATGTTAAAAACAAATGTTCATAATGGTAATTTCTCCAAAACCGTAGGACTACTTTCATATTTTACTTCTTAAGACAAAGTTTAAGTGAACCTATTTCTTTCGGTTATAGAAATTCACTAACTTAATGAGTATTCAATGATAATTAATTCTATGTGTTTTTCATTTCTGTGATGGACGCATCATAAATGTTTCCTTAGTTACCAGATGCCCAAGGTGTCTGCTGAGTCCAGGCAGTTTAGATGTTCAAGTATCCAAGACTCTTTAATGCATTGAATAAACGAGTCGTACAAGAACAATACAAGAATAAAAAGAGAAGGACCGCAAATAATATAATGACTTAACGATCGGAGAAGTGAACCAAGACATACCTCAAGCCGCAGTCCGATGATATTAGCCGGTCTTACACGCTCCATCTGCATCAACAGAGTTTGGAATTTGAAAGTAATTTAAAAATTATTTCGGCTATACTTTATGTGCGAGGTTTTTTATCTTCTGTTTTCACACAATTTTCTATATTCAGAGTTTTTAAGTACGCTACCTGAAGCTGGAGTCTGAAATGTACAAGCTGTAAATGATATTTTAACCTATTAAATTCGTCAATCATCTCCACAAAATGTTAGGCGTTTGCAATATGTAAGCTTGGCAGTTTGTAATTTCCCTTGGTGGCATTTACACTCCTCGCATAATTAATCGTAACGTATATAACCTTTAAAACACAAATAGATGGACATTCTGATATTAAATGCAGTAAACAGATGTAGCTTGTTCAGATTGTAGATTACTTAGTTCGGCTCCAGGTGTACCAACTGTAAAGAAATGTTGTAAAACCAGAACATCTAGTTCAACGTGAATATTTATGTTAAGCTGGACTCAACAATGTAATGCATATTACGTGCATGTAGAAGACCTTTTGTAGCCGCTTGCTAATGATGTTAGGTTACACTGCAGAATCTACAGTCTCGTAAAGTTACTAATTAGTAATATTGTAGAAAATATTTGCTGCTTTTATTGTTTTATTCTACGTTTATTCTGTTCCATCGTGTTTAATATTGGAGTTATTTCGTTCGAGAATAGTTTTAAAAATACAGTAACTTAACATCGTAAATACTACTACCCTATAACATTATTCTTCTTTTAAAACTGTTTAAAAGCTACATGGATCCGAAAAGAGCAAATTTTGCTACTTACAGTACTTACTCATCAATATTAAAAAACACTCCACATAGACTTCTAGTTTTCATGATGTAACAAGCAAAGGAAAAAATCAAAATGTTATCCGAGTCCGTTTAAAAAAAGTTTGGGTTGTAAGATTTGTACATTTTCTCTTCATGCAATATTGAATTAGTTAGTATTCTCATCGTGTCTAAATATTTTCTTTCATTACTTAAATCTTTAAACAGCAACCAGCACCAGTTACAGCAATACCAGCAAACGATGGTCGTTGGAAGTTCTTATCTGCCTTATACCGTTTTCTACATTTTTTGATCCTCACTATCCCAAAATTTGCAACATATGTTTTTATAAACCCTGCCGAGTACAACGGCCTCTGGAAGTGGACTGCACGAAACACGCATTAAAACGCCATCAAGTACACGACGCACGCGCAGACGTCAGTCCACCTCATGCCGCTATTAGCGTCCATCACCAAATACAAGTGCATCGTCATCACATTCACAGCCACATCGTTGTCCTCACTTAACCTCACTTCTTGTAGAGTCACATTTAATCGACCGACACGCCCACTTCGCTACCTTGAAGGATGTGCGATAGTTTTCATTATTTTAATAGCCTACGAATATAACCTGACAACGAATATGTATAAAAACGGTTTTGCTTTTAGATTACTAGCAATTTAATCAATGATTTTCCAATACTAATTCTAACTCCTTAAATTAGTTTTTAACATATCTATTTGGTTGTTACAATATAATTCTGAAGTAAAAAACTTACCTTCAACACATAGGATTAATATCTATATATATAAAATTCAATGTATGTCCGTCTGTTTGTACGTTTGTCTGTTTGTATGTTTGTCCTTTATGCGTTACCAAACCGTCCATCCGATTGCTTTGAAATTTTGCATAGTAACACAGGTTAACCCTGGGAAGGTTTTAGGCCATTTACCGAAGTCCTAGGACATTAGGGCTACGCCCCAGTGGCCCTCAAAGTTTCAATGTTAATCTTATGGAAGGTCAATCTTAAGGAAGAAGAAGAAAGATTTCTTTTGATTTTATCAGGGGCACAAAAAACAGCTGTTCGTATGAAAAGCTTAAAACAGCTGATTTTGATCAACAACTGATTTGGATCAAAAACTGAATATAATTTTAGGTTAGGCCTACAATGAACTAAAACACCTATTATTGGGCTAATTATTTAAGATATGTAAAAGCCAAATACCACTCACTGACTGAACACTTAAAAAGAATACAATTACGTTAAAAAGACTGAAAATACCAATTACCAGGGGCAACGCCGTACGGGTCAGCTAGTATTTTATAAAATAGTAGATTTATATACAAATTTGTAATGACACTGAAATACAGTTTATTTTCTGAAGTGCTTACAAAAATACAACAAAAAACTGAAAATCGTCATCTGCTATTGAAAGAAGTAAATTCTAGACACATTTCTGTAACATTTTCAAAGATGACTAATGATTGATATTGTTGTTAGTAAACGTGCAGACATGTGATCATGTGAATGGCAGTGGGTAAAACCAGAACTTTATAGAACGGTCCCTAGCAAAGTTATATAAACATACACTTTCACAACATATGTAGTAAAATATACAATTTTATAACTAACACGAATTTGAATAAAAGTGTTTACTTTTTCGGATTTTTGAGAAATTTACAAAATTTTAAATTGAAAGAATTGTGTTAAGAAATTGTTGTTGTTTTTTTCAAAATTATTAATTTGTAATTTGAAAACTGTAAAAAATAATTGCCCTATATGGTAATTGTGTATCGAAATCAAATTTCGTAGAAATTTGTACAAGATCTTTTTTGCTTTTCAAAAATTGTGCAAAATTTCGGAAAACGTAGACTTGTGTACGCCTTTCATTCTTTTTTATGATTACAAAATTATTTATTTATTAAAACAAAATTTAAACAAAACTTTCTCTTTACATTACATAAAACAAATCTGAAAGAAACTTAAATTCCATTCTTTAAGATTCCAAGGAAATATTGTGCAATTATATCCGAGGGCAGGATAGCGGAAGGAAACCCGCAGTTCCCGCGACCCCTTGCTCCACTTCGCCGGTCCTGCTGAGTTAACAATCATAAATTGTTTCTGTTTTGCTCAAGGATTTCATTAAAAGGCGTTAAATTGAGCGCGCGAGGTTTCGTCCTCAACTACTCCTCACTACTTGCCGCTTGCACGCCCCCGCTTTGTGCTAATCCTAGCTCTCTGACCCCGCTTTGGTACATTTCCTTCGACTTCTCATATACTAAAATGTATTGTAGGAAATAAAAAGTTTCGCAGTTTTCATCTTTTTGTATACCTTTAAATTGATACCCATGTATTGTATATCAGTTTAACGGTTATGGTCTCAAGTTGGTGGAAAACGTACTGAAAGTTACAAATAATTTAGAAGAAGGTTGAGACTTATAAATAGTTTTAAAAGTGATATTTATCCGTTAAAAATACAAAGTTAGTTGAATGAAGATTTGGAGTTTGGTTGCAGTAATCAACTGTTTGCCACAGTAGACCTACTTGCATTAACAGCTGACTTATTATTTTTAGGTTAGGTTTGATGATTTATTGGGTAATTTTGTAAAAAATTAAAACCAGATTTTGTTGTTTATAATTTTTGTGAACGTCTGTTAAAACAAATTGTTCACGAAATTCGGCAAAGATATTAATGAAAATGCAGATATTTAAAAAATATTATACCTATTTTGCCGTAACTTTATACAACCTTAAACGTACCTCTTTAGGCCTACTCCTGACCTAATACAAGTTTCATTCTGTAGATCGGCAAAGTATCCGTAAAAATGTTTACTCTCACGATATTGACCCGCGCTATATTCCATAACTCACGCTACGTTATATCGAACTAACCTTTATCTGCTACAGTAGGACTAAAACTGTGTGGTAGTTATTAAGAAACCCGATTTCACGACCCCAACATCAACAGCTGAACCTCGCAAGTCTTGGATCCTAGAACAGTGATTACATCATATTTACCTAACTAGTTATTAAACCCGCGGCAGTAATTCATCTCCTATCGTGAAACAGATTTCCTCGGTCAACTATTAATTGATCCTGCATTCCTAGCTTCTGGGATTATGCAGTTGTCGTGCGGTTTCGACCCCGAACCGTTATCGTCTGATCTTATTAATTATCTCATAGTGTTTAAGGCTTTCATAAAGTTAATTTTAGTAATTCCATATTGACGTGGGTCGAGTGTAGTAATTTTGCAGTAATTGGTTGGTGCAACCGCCAGATTGCGCATCCGTTGTTGGTTTCCTGTGCGTGAACATAAGAAATAGTTTGAAACCGTATTAGATTTAATGACTTTAACCGTGAAAAAGAAACGATATCTAGATATCATTTATTATATCGAGTGACTTCAACGGTGGAGAAGAAACGATGCCCAGATTTGATGCAAGAAATTAAAATTTAGCATTGGTTATGTTCACGAAGTGCTAGCTCATATTTCCTTTTTGAAACTAGAGAAAAATAAATAAGGTTATTTTTTCTCATAATAAGTTTAGGTGAATTCATTGGAATTAATCCAGCCGTTCCAAGCAGGAAGAAATACATTATATTGATTGCAAACATATAAGACAAGAAGACTAATAATTTATATAGATTAACGCATTTTAAAGTTGATTATGGTTAAATCCATATACCAAATATTTCTGACCTTTGTAAAGGTTTTTTTTTTCAAGAAAACCCAATCTATTCTCATCGAACCCAAAAATTTTAAGGAATCAAGCAAAGATATTCACTTTCCAATCGCTGCTGAGCTCCATTTTGAAAAAACTCGACGAATCATACTTAGTGTTACACCTAATTTGGAAAATCACCAAACTTAATTGGGAAAATCATGTGTACTACAGTGACTGTTTTCAAACAACTGTACAAAATTCACCAAAATCTGATATATAGTTTTTAATTTTTCAGAACAACAAAATATTCCGTGGAGAAAATTAAAGACGGTAGGGTTAGCGTTTAAGACAACTATGCATGATACAGGAACGCTGTAGTAGCCTACCTTAACAATTAACAAGTGAACTCACCACATGCGCATTGTTATATAGAGCACCGGTGTTGTCAGGTACTTAGTGAAGAGAACCGTTAATACTTTCATACATCGAGAGGATGAAGAATCGATTACTTATTAAAGACAAAGTTAGCGGTTTTACAGGCTTCCAGTAACTTGGATTGTCAAACATACCGAATGTTTTGAACATTTACTGTAATGTGTGACGATTGCGTGCTTTTCAAATTTATACATTATCATTTCATAATATTGTTGTAATCAAAGAAATCTTGAAGAAACAGCAGGGAATCCAACTCGGAACCCAGTGGCAATCCTACTTCCAAATCCTTTCAATTTAGACTTAAAACATTAAATATTATTTTTCAATTGTAACATAAATAGTTTGCAATATTTAACTCAATTTAAATACACAATTATTTCATATCCTGAGATGATATTTGAAGAATACTGAATAAAGAATTTGTACCTGGTTTTTCTGGTAAGTTTCTAAAACTTTTAAACGTGACCTTTATAATTTGTATAGTTCTTGCTACGTGAATTTGTCATACTTTTTTATATGCATTTGTTGAAATAATGTAGGAGCAAACAATTTTATTTTGTGTACAAATAATCATAAAAAGCGATTACTCGGATGTAAAATTTAATCGCTACAGATTGAACAATAGAGGTAAATGAAAACTGGAAGCAGTTCGACATTTTTAAGGAAAAACGTATACTTAATATTATAGTTGGCCTCGGTCTGTCTACCCATTATATCAGTAGTCGTTGGTTATAGTAATGTACAAACGGTCGCGTGTGTTGTAGACATTCTTCTTTCAAACAATCGATGTTTTTGTGCAAACAAACGCTGACCGAGTGAACGTAATTATACGGTTAACTAACAACCACGCCGACAGACTGTTCACCAGTTCTACGGAAACAAACTGAAGGCCAGTGTTTTAAGATCGTTTAACGGAAACAAGTGTAAACTATTTGAATTGTATAAATTTATTAATTTGAATAAGTAACGCTTTCATAATGGGCCTAAAACCCGAGTAAATCCTGTTGAATATGAGCACTGTTGATCAGCTCCTGTCAGGGTTCAATGAAAAAATAACATATGAACCTTTGTACGTACATTCGTTTGTAAGTCAATCTGCCTATCGGTCGATTTTAATCCGCAGGAATAGATTAATATATCACAATGCAAATTTGCAAAGTTGTAAAGTTTGCTAACCCATACTTGGGACTAAAATAAATATTGTATTATTAGTTTCAGGGACCAAAGCTTGGATACACCCAAAAACTAATAATTAATACTGTGGGATTTTAAGACATCAAGACTTTTTTTTTAAAGAATTTTTCTATATGTAATTAGCCAATCAATATTCTCAAAATTGTTGTTAAACCCTCATTTTATACCATTTTTTTATGTTGAACAGAAAACCCGCAGTGTTAGAAGTATATTATTTTACCTGCTTTTGTTGTATTTTAAAACTCAGTAGTGTGATCATTCGCTCATTGGACAGCGCAGTTTATTTTTTTGCAGTTTCTTTATTTAAAAAATATTATTTCTAATTAGAACACAATGATCACTAGTTACGATAAAAATGTTTGAGAAAATTCCAAATTTCTTTCTTCAGTCCCTTCAAAGATATACATCAATTTGAAAATCAGTAATTTAGTCAAATCTCAATATTTAAAGGCTAGAAAAAGGCAAATGTATCAAATTTGTACAGTAGCTAGTGGCCTATTATATTCATTGCGGATAACAATTAATTATTTAAGGTGTGTTTTTATTCCTTCTACGAAATTTTCCTTTTAAAATCGTTTACTATTTCCTTAAAACCCAACGAATGTTTGGTCATAACATAGATTGTACATAGTTTCATGTAGATGGTTCAAGTTTATATATCTATACTAATATTATAAAGAGGTAAAATTTGTTTGTTTGTATGAAGGGGGTAATCTTTGGAACTACTGAACCGATTGAAAAAATAGTTTTACTAGTAAAAAGCTACACTATCCCTAATTCAATTTGATAAAAACTTTTTTATTTCAATATTTATAAATTTAGTCGGAAAAAAGCTTAGGTTGGGAATACACTGATGAACCAACACATGTATTTACATTTATTACCATACCAACCAATTGAATAAAATAACAGATAAAACTGCTGTTTGCTCTAATATTTTCATTAACAGTTGATTTCAAGCTTTGAAGCAATTATTTGTATTTCTAACTTTTAGGTTAGGTTTTTATTAAAGTGTAGACCTGAACCTTGCTGGTTCTTTTAACCTTTATTATAACTGCTGTTATAAAATGTACGAAATTATTTGATTCGAACATTTAACATTATCATCTTAGCTTTGGAGTTATTGTTAATCATACACCTTTATTATAAAGAAAACATAACATGATTATGTGTATAGAAGATTCCAACGGGGTTGGCGTGCGGAGCACGCAGGAGTTTCCCCTAGTTAATAAATAAAAGAGTTATTGCACTTGCTTTTATCTTTAAAATCCAAAAGATGGATGGTTTTAATAAAATGGCTACAAGCCAAAATGTTAGTAATAAAAACGAAAAGAAATCGTTTAGTACTCCCATGTAAATTTAGAAAAAGAAAACGAACAAATAAAATATATCAGCATCAACCAATGGTTTTCGTTTCATCCTAGAGTTGTCTGGTAAAATTATTTTAAACTCGAACTTCTCCGTTTTAGTAATTATTTTTTAGCGCACAAACTATTTAGTCTTAAAACGGTTAGGACTAACTAAATAAAATTTCATCGCCTATTGTTGTTCGGTGCTTTACCAACAATAAAACACAACCAGATTCGATCGGACGAAGCCAGCCCCGAAGGTTAAACTAGCTTCGCTCTATTTCCTAGATAAAATAATATTTATACTGGATAAATTCACGAAGTGAGATTGTCAAAGTCTTGTTGAACAAGTTGTGAAGATAACCTAACCTATAAAGTATTGTATCGTGAAGACTTGGGTATTTGCATGGCGTAGAACAATGCAGGTAAGGTAAAGCGATTGAAATCTCGTGAGAATCTCCAAGACAATAGCCAATGGTCAGCCACTTCAGGTTGATGCTTTTAGTAATTATTCTTTCGCATCCTTCTGCTCTGCAACCTTCTTTGTTCTCGGCGTTTTCCGTAGTTTGTACAAGGATTAATATCTAAACTAATAGAGAAATTAATAAATTTTTAAAACTAACGATGTTGATGAAACTTTTATCATTGTTAACCGACGATTGTTTAGAGCAACGCTGGTTATACGCTTATATAATTTTAACTGGTAAATAAAACTGCGTGAAAACTGTTCACTCCTTGCCTACGTATTTATATCAATAAAAAGGGCCTCAAATTGGCGGGAAAAATACTGAAATTTACAAAATATTAAAATGAAGTTTAGGTCTACAGTTTAAAAAAATTCAATTTGTCAATTTAAAATACATAGATAAGCTAACTGAAAATTTTCCGTGTTGATAGAGTCAACTGTTTACTCTAACACATTTAAACTTCCTCTTATACTATTTCCATACCAGCTGATTTTATATCTTAAAACAATTAGTAATTCTAATTTATTGTTTATAGGATGTTATAAGGCTTCTTTTAACCTTTGACTATCGAGTTAAATCGTAAACTTAATTCTAAACTTTTTATAAAAAAGAAATATTAGCAAAAACAAAGTATTGAATAAAAAAATTATTAAAATTACAAAATAATTACAAAAATGTATCCTTTTTATCAATCTTGAAATTGATAAAGCGATCAATTTACGATGTCAACAACTATACCCAATTTCGTTTCATTGTACTATAGCATTTCAAATATATCAAATTTTCATTATAAAATATAAAATGGCGGCTACTCCATAAACTAAGCATTTCCGGAACTATGTTTATGAAAATTGTGTACTCATATTGATCCAAGGAACGATATTCTGAAGTTTCAGAACGCACTCTGTACAAATCAGGAATAATAGCAGCAGACCTAAGGAGGGTTCTTGTGGCAATCCTACTTTAATGTGCATTCTATATTATTGTATTACTTGTCCAAACACACATAAAATAATGTGTACGAATACATAATGTTTTTTTTTTTTTTTTAAAAATATATTAAATCAGGAAAGACGTAGGTAAATTGTCCGCTATAACGTAGTATACTTATAAAAAGTCGCTGCATTTAAAAATACAGTACCAGGAGACCGAGCTAAAGCTCAATTATAAGCAGGGCTATGATTTCAATAATAAATATTGGATTATTGAGTTTTGAGGTTAGGCCTATAACATTAAACAACTAAATAAAAGGTATATACAACATTAGGCTTACCTGTAATAAAAATACAGTTTAAAGGATTAACCATAATCTCAACGCTATGCCTCAGAAATAAGTCAGGCCTAAATTAAAGTTTAATATTTCAATATCGATTTAGGCCTAGGGCATAGTTCGCTCACGTCAATAACTATTATTGCAAATTTCCGTGAACATCGTTTAGGTTAGGCCTATAACATTAAACAACTAAATAAAGGGTATGTTTATTTAGCAGAAGTATTCGTTGCCATGGTAACTATAAATAGATACAACATTAGGCTTACCTCTAATAAAATATACAGTTTAAAAGAAAGCAGATGATTATTGTAATGGCATTGAAAACATTTGCATCAGCTGTGCTTTGTATTGTTTAAAATGGACAAATTTCACTTTTTAATTTAATAAAAAGACGTAGAAAACGAATTTTCCCAGACTGGTGGCCATTTCCAATCGATTTCTCGTGGCCAAAAGCCTAATATAAAATCAAAAAATGAAAAATCCTTAGACGGAGATTCCAGATCCATTTAGCAGACAAACAATTATCTCTCGCTTTAGAAGATAAGATAGTAATGTATTTGATAGTAACGTCTTAATTTGCACCCGATGTATACATATTTTCGAAAAATCACTCGTTGCCCAATTTTAACAATGGGAATTTGGTCCAAATTGACGGTGGCGAATTAATCAACCGATTATTTTTCGAGCTCGATATATCGAAACCATTGACCTTGACGCTAATGTGATTAACCTAATCGTAATGCGATTTCAAGTAGCTTCGAAGGGAAGTTTATAGCATAGCAGGATCTTTTTATGGCCGTATAGTGAGGTCTGATTAGATATTTAATGGTGATTATATCAGCCTTAACAATGGATTCTTATTTACGGTCAATTTATATCTTGAAGCGGTCATTGCTAGTAACATTAAATTGGAAATTAGGAAGTGGAAACATAAAAATTATTTATTTATTTATAAAGTTGACGATAAATAATACTGGGGAAAACGGGTGAAGTTCAAGTTCGCATCAACGCGTCACATGCTCAGTAAAGAAACAGCAGCGATAGATATAGTCAGATTACAAAGCATCTCCTTGGTGCCTCCTCACACATAAACTTCATAACATCAAAGCTGATATTAAATGCTTAATTAAAATAAAGATTAAAGGAAACCAGCATGGCTTAGACAAAGCAAAAACAAAAACAAAACCTAAACTACAAATTATAACTACAAATGATTTTAAAGTATGAAATCAGCAGTTATTGGAAATACCACTGAGGAATAAATAGTTTAAAAATCCTAGGTTAGGCACTACTAACCCTGAAAAAATTCCACCAGCTGACCTACAAAATAAATGTTGGACAAAATGAATTACATCCATAAATGTAATTGTCTTTCATGATGATGTTAAATTCATCATCTTATCTCTTTAATTGCGAGACCATACCCGTTGGACTAATAGTTTTTAGTTACTGATAGTTTTTCTAGTTGGAATAATATATTTGGATTAAAAATAGATTTCTATGTTCTATCCTTTTTATCGGTAGTTGGAGGAAAGAAAAGTATGGCGAGGGTCTGTACTTAGGTCAAAACCATTTACGTGGAGAATTAAAAAAGTTGGATCCGATTCACCATGACTAAGGCCTTCACTTAAACAAAACTCTAACCTAAAAATAGAAACTACAATTGGGAAAAGCCTGAGACATGTCAGTTTACAACTGATTATTGCATCAAAACTGAACATCTTAATCAGCTGAGCTTATGTATTTTCCACCATCTTGACCTTTAGATTGGCAAATTATACAAACGGAAACTTGGTTAAAATGTAAATCACTTTTTTACTTCGACAAAACACAACTTCGACACACCCTACCTACTACAGAGTAATGGGTAACTCACGGAGCTTAGATCATGATACAAAAGAAGACCCTGTGTTCCTACAATCCTTCAACCGTGAACATAACATTAATTAAACACTCACGTTCTACAAAATGTAATCAATTAAGACAACAATGTGGATCTGATAATGTCTAATGTGATATTTACTGGCAATACCTGGCCTGCGATGTGTACATGATGTACATGGTTGGACAAGTTTCTTAATTTAATAAATTTACTGATTGAAACGTGTTAACTAACCGCCTTAACTTATTGTGGTTCGATCCCGTCATATTGGATTTATTAAGTATCCAACCTGTATCATAGAATTATTGGTGCGGTGCACTCTTATCATTCATTAACAATTTTATTCATTGTACAATTTGGAAGAGAACTTGTCTAACACTATTTGCACGCGTCAGTTATAAGTTAATGGATTATGAATACGCTCCCGGTCGTTATTGTATATCGTTTGCAATTTTGGTAAAAACAATATTGTCTTTTATGTATTTATCAATATACGTTTCGTAGATGAAACTAGAAACATTCCAAAACAATTGTTTAATACAAGCTGTCAGATATCAGTGGTGAAATAAAAACACAACATCTGTTATATGTTATGACGTAAAAAGTAAAGTACAATATCGACTTAAATAAGAATAAGGGTCTGCCGTAGTGGCGGCCATCTTGTATTTTTATCCCGTAAGAGCAATGTTAAATTTAAAATAATTTTTTCGTTTATTTTGTATCATAAAATTGTTTGCAAGGTCTCATTTTAACCACAGTCACAAAACGCATTCGTTTTGCGTTTCACATTTTTTTAAAAATCCCTTTCATTTGTCACGTAATTGGCATTTTTTAAGTACCAAGTTTGAACTTTTTTCTTTAGCCAATAAACAAATTATAATTTAAAGTGAATCGCAAGACAGATTCGCAATTTTTTACAGAATATTCAGTTTTTTTGTCAGCACTCAATTACAAAGACAAATTTATAAAATGGTTTGAAATGGGGCAATGTTAAAGAGCTGAGCTGCAAGAAATTTCACTGTTTAGATACGGCTGTAGAGAGACGCTCTTGGAGACGCCGGTTGCTGTCTCGTTTACATCCAGACCCTTAATGCACAAGTAAAATAAAAAAATAAATACATTTTTATAATTCTGTATTTAATGGAGCCTCAAATATAAATAATGACCCTTAAATAATATATAAAATGCAACATTCCTACAAAATAATATTTTGCAAGTTACTTCTGCCACCCAGGTTTAGCTGAGATAATGTTTTACAATTTTATAAATACAATACTACATAAAAGGAAGATAAGTATAGATGAATATCTTTCAAACTATGCATGATTGTTTGATATTACATTTTTTTTTAAATCACATTACACCAGTCATAAAACTATTTCACTCAGGCTTCATTTTAGTCAGCTTACACCAGCGAACACAGAAAAATAATTATTTGTCTGTATTCGTTGGCTTACACAGACATAGCTATTTAACTGAACTATCCTTATAGGCCTAACTAACTATGATACAACTTCGCACCTTCCTGCCGGCTTCGGAGACGCCTTCGAGTGGCAGAAAGTTATTATTGTAAAACAAATAATTAAGAAAATTGCAATTTACTTTAAAACATCAACTTAATATGTAAAAAAACTAACAGAAATTCACAATTGAAAAAAGTTAAACTCCAATCAACCCTCTCCCCCCCCCTTTCCCTATAGGCATACCTATCTTTGTACTTAGAATTTATTTTTAATACAGGTATAGGATTAATCATGCAATGCATTCAAAGCAAGGGCGCTAAAAGTTTACGATATAACGAATACAAAGGTAGGCTATGATATATAATAAAAGTTAAAAAGAACCAGCACGTCTACATCCAATCCTTAACAAAAACCGAATCTACAAATCACAAACATTATTTATTTCAAAGAATGAAATCAGAAATATTTCATAAATACACGGAAACTCAAATAGCTATTTCTTTACTAACCTATCCTGTTTAAATTGGGTTCACTTCTAATTAGCTATTTTTTATAATATTTAAATTTGAAGAAAAATAAACTTACTATTCATCAATAAACATTGTGATATTGTCGCTAATTTATATTAATGTTAATCTCATAAAGAATAACGAATTTGTAATTTCATTTAAAAATATTGTTTGAAAAAAGTATTGTATGCTCATTTATGGTTAAAAAGCTTTTATTAGAAAATAATCATAGACATCGCTTTAGTATAAGCAGCTGCCGTTGTCTAAAGAAACTAAAATATTGTTATTTTTTGTCTATACCAAATGAACGGGAAGAATAATTTAGAGCTTGTTACTCAGAAAGAGTGTAATAAATAGTCTTTTGAATGCTTGATGAAGTATCGCGGCATAAATACAAGTACAGTAGTTTCAGAAAAACACCGTACATTTTGGCCTAATAGATAAAGCATGGCGACTGTACAAACTTTTAGCATGAAAAAAAAATAGATGACGATGCAAAATTAACAACCTTTATAGATTTCTTTTGTAAAGACGACTGAAATGAATTTGTTTCGACATAGATCGTACCCAGGCACTTAGCGTCAATTACACGAACAGAGACTCGAAACGACTACCTCCCATTCCAAGTTATCCGAACTATTTAAACAGCTGCTTTACAATTGAATTATAAACCATTGTACAGAATGAATAATATTTTGATATTTAAACGTCAAACGTTTTATTCTTTAACCTATTACTGAACACAATTGATTTTGCAGAACGCCCAACGCCCAACGCCAATGAATGCAGTAATCATAGTATTAATTCCAAACTGTTAATTAGATGTTATCGAATGACTTGCTATCTCTCCACCTAGCGGGAAGTGGGCTGGACCTGGTCTCGATATGAGATACACCACCCACAGCTTGTAGTTAAATAATTGAACGGCTATGAGCTATATTTAACTTTGTTTATGACTGTTCAATGTTTTTGCATTTGAAGACACATCCGTAACAGGATGTCACAACCTTCTAAATTCTGGACAGTTTGAACTAGAAACTTTAAACTCTACTCTACCAACTATCAGAATTTTTGTTTATCGCCTTAAACCTATGAGAGGGAACATGGTATATCGCAAATATACTGAACGTCAGTAACCACTGACAAGGTATACCACAAGGGCATGATTTGGTCCACTGATGTTTTTAGAAAAATGTTTTATACCTTTCTTAAATACGGAACTTGTTTACTATTAACAAAATTGTATATTTTTACAAACACGGTTGTTTGTTGTTGTTCTTTCATTAAAACAAGCATAAACAAGTAAATTCCAAAATTTAATAGTTTTCGAAATATCCAAAATCAAACATTTTGAACGGTAGTAATTTTAAAATAGGTGGTTGTAATAAAATCATACTTTTTTTGCCGTTTGGCCAATATGCTGTAAAATTTCATGCGACAGTCTATCTCTTTTTAAGATTAAAAAAATGGCTGATGTGTGAAAAACTAGGGATATTTTAATAACGGTAGGCTTTTGCGAATAACATTGTCTTTGTCACAGAAACATGATTTAATATTATTAGTAGAGAGTTGTGAATCACCCAGTACGAATAGAGTGGTTGACCCATACACCTTGCCCACCTGACCCTATACCGTTGCCGGGAATGCCAATACAGGTTCACCGCATGCATATTAACCACACCGACTTCGTTATTCAGTTATTCAGCAAGCTTAAGCAAATTAAACATTTGTCACAGCCTAATTAGTAATGCAAGTGTGTGGGAGCTCTGTATAATGCTGAAGTACACTGGGCATTGTTTCTTTGAATGTCAAAGTCAACAATTAATTGTTTAAACAATCACACGGACAACCTGTTGGAATTCATTCACTCCAAGTACATAGTTTCCCAGACGTTGGGAGTAAGAAGGCGATTATAAAATACTTAGCAGGGTGGCCAACTTTGTTTAAAACATTCCCCAGCATTTCCAAGATTCCCCTAATTGCTTTTTAACGTAGACAGATAGGATAAATAATGTAATCAATACTAAAGAGGTAAACTTTGTTTGTATTTATGCATTTTTATTACTTTGTGCTCATGTTTGTGGTAATCTAACAAATTACTGATCCTACGATCCTATTTGACAAACTCGTTTACTAATGTTAATTCGGACAAAACTTTTCTGACTAACAAAAGTTCGTTCCTTTTTAAGAAAATTAAATTGTAGTGAGTTTTTTAGAAGCTTGTAGTTAATCTTTCAAAGAAACTTTGAGTTGAAGTCGTCAACTAATGTACGTCAAGGCATACATAGGCTAAGATCCTTGACGTCTTGATTATTATCGTATCGTTCCTTCCCAATGATTCTGTCAAGGGCGCAAACAAAATGTAATCACAAAGGGACATATCTGGGATCCGAGCAGGGTGTTGAAAGAAGTTTCCCAATGCATTTCTTCCAATTTATTCAGAGTCAAAACCGTTGTTTCAGGCCTAGCGTTGTCATGAAGAAAAATGACACCTCTGATGAAGCACCCCATTTGTTTTGTTTCGGTAGGCGTTATCACTGACTCTTAACATCTAGCCGTAGCAGGAATACGTCTTTCGTGGAGAAAATCAGTGAGTAAAATTCCCCTCCAGTCACAATAAACTGTCACAAAAACTATTGTTAATGATTGAAACATTACAACAATTAAAAGTCTGAGGGTGACGAATTAATTCCCTTAAATAGAATTTATTTGCATTTTAATTACATTATTTTCCTTTTTAGGCAATTTTATTTCTCAACATAAAGTATTTATTTTATGTCATTTAGACTAACAATAATAATAGGAAGACGAACATCACTTGCGTAATTAGGAATACTAATATATATGGAAAATTAATATTTTAAAATTACTTAACTTTTAAATTGGTTTTTCTCACAAAAGAAAAAATCTTACCCTATCGAGTTTATCGTCTTAAATGACTAATTTGTAAATACTGCTGTTTTTCCGAACCTCCGCTAAAGAGAAGACATAACAACCCCAAGAGACAAAGTATCCATTTCTTAACTTTCGTCCGATAATTTTGTAACATTTCTGACATGACAGTAACAAAATTGCAGAAGAAAAAACGTGACAAAGTGACTATTATACTTAGTAGCTAAAATTTAGACTACATAATCATAAGGTCTAACGAGGTCCAAGCAAGCAGTAACAAACTGTAGCCTAATAATTGATCATTTATTTCGATTAATAAATATTTCGAAGAATAATTAACTTGACTGTACATAAAATATTATATATTTTATACTAGTCGCAAAAACTGTTCTAACTAGTTAAAATAGAAAAATGTTCTGCCTCTATCTATAACGCATTTCTTGTGCATGGTGTTTCTCAAGATTCAAGCTTGGTGCCTCTACTATTCCGATAACACCAGGAAGACTCCTGATAAGGGCAATAAATTATGGGTAAAGGTAGTTTGATATCTGACAGCGTTATCGTAACACACTATGGGCTCTGTCAATGGCGCTTTTATGTTTTGTTAGGAAGAGGAAGTTGGTAAGGATATTTTTAACTTTGTAGCCCTTGTTCAAACGCACATAGGGCGGAAGATGGTTGCTATTTTTTTTTAGATACGGAAACTTAATTAAGATACGTTAGTTTATGTATCATCATACGATGTTTCAAAACTAAACACGAGGTGCAATAAGCTTCACTAGCTACACGTTATTCAAGTTGCAGTTGAAGAGCGTTTGAGTATTATTTATGATAATCTGAGAAAAAGTTTCATTAAATCAAATACACCATCTCATAACTCAAGCTCAATATTTATTTTTAAATTCAACATTGTTTACTAATGATTTATCGACATTTTCACATTTCCCAGGCACTTCGCATTCAACCCACGTTACAAAGCGCATTCCTACGCGGCATAACTCATCAATCCGTCAAATTAAAAACATATTCCTGGGTGAAAGAGATTGACGACCAAGGTTTTCCCTTTTAAAACAACGCTTCGTGTTATAAAATTTTCAGGTAGCTAATAAGAGACATAATGATGCATATTCATGATGAGAACTTCGTTATATCCCGCGTTAAAGTCACTTCGGTCGTTGCCTTCTGTTGTTGCTACAAGTGAATATTAATCTATTAAAGTAAAGGGACAACAATCTTAGTATCCTTGTAAGGAAGAGCAATACCTGTTATTGTTCCTGGATAGGAAAGCTGTCGGCATTGTGCTGCCATTATTTATGTAGCGAAAGGATTCAAAGCTTTTTGTAAGAATAGATATTCACGATCTACAACACTTGTACCCTTGTCATTTTCATTTTTTTCAATAATTTAAAGTTTAAAGATCACGTGAATACAACGTAGTCAAAACAAAGCATAAGAGATTATTAACCTGAGCATGTGATGTACTCCATTCAACCCCTTTAGCTTCTCTCGTTACTATTCAATTCCATATTTGCTTATTAAGGTATGGAATTAATTTGTATGTTAATTAAACGTTTGCTAAATTTGTAATCAAAGGATAACTCCTTTCCCATCCTCTCATTGAAGTCTCCGCATTATTTTACCTATTATTATTTTATTTTGCAATGCGATTTCCTCCTAACTCTTAAAGCTTATTTGAATATTATTGGGCTTATCAAACTTTCGAAATTTATAATTTTATCACATGTTAACTAAAAGATTGTTGAAGATCTTCCTTAACCTTTCAATAAAGTCCCACAGAAATAAGGGTTTTTCATCTTGTTATTACGATGATAAAAGATAGGCTATTATTGTATGACATTAAATTTTGACAGTTAAAGCCTCCCAAAAATAGAATATTTTTATTGTAAGTTTTTAAATGAATATCTTTAGACATTTTAGTTTTATAAATGTTAAGTCTGAGAGTTCTCAGACATTCAAAGTGCACTATGAATTTCCGTAACCATTATAGCAACCCAGTTTGACTAGGCGAATGCACTGTGCACCTGGACAGAATCATATCTCATAACGGAAATAGTATACAGGTGTATGACAATAGAACAGAATAACAAATCTAAAGAAACTGACACATTTCGTGGTATGCACGGCTCGACGTACTGTTACATCTAATAATATATGCGACTATATAACAATAGTTCAACGGCCTCTTTCAACCCGAAGACCCGATTTCGTACCCCAGGCGGTCCTCTATAGTCTACTGATGATGCTATCAACCACCGAAAAGAATTCTTTCAAATCTGAACAGTAATAATTTACGTATTGGCAGGTAAATCGTCTAGAGTGGAAAAATGTATTCGACGAAAAAGTATTTACGAGATTTTTAACTGAACAGTAAATTAATATTCTGAGATGAAATACAGGTGACCATTTTATCGTGGTCAGTTATTCAGAAGTACAGGAATGCGAAAAACTATAAAAGAACCTTCCATGAAATCAACATTTTGGTACAGGGACAGCCTTTGATAGATCAACAACTCGAAAATTTTTAATATGAAACATTTAAAAATAAAACAATAATTTTAGGCTTTTAAAATTTTTGGGTCCTTTTTAGGATTCATAGGGTAACAGAATTCATAACATTTCGTCCGTTCTGCTTGCGTGCCAAAACCAAGTAGATCTTCATACACCACCATTTGTAGAGGTGTTTTTCATATTACCCAGTCTAAATCTGAAGACATTGAGAAACAAGCATGTTGTTTAAAATTTATCAACACATATAGAAAAAATGTTCGCATTCAATTTTTGCTTTTTTAATTTCACGTCTTGGAGCTTTATTGCAAAAGTTATGCGTTGTCTGCAAAAAGACGCCGCGCCGTTAATGTTGCATAATAGCAAATAATGAGGCCTTTTAACGCATTACAGCTCCACGCTCGTGCAGTTGCGTTCTATAAAATATGCAATCCTTATTTAAAAAGACTTTGACGGTAACAAATTGTCTGTAAATACATTGAGCTTTATGGGTGCTTTTATACAAGCGCATGAAACGCTTGCACAATGTTGTTATCATATCCAGTGTTACCAATCTGGCTTAAAACAAACCATTTTCAGGTATGTATAAAATAAATCGTGGCAATGAATCGCGCTATTGGCGATTAAATTGAACTCAAAACCTATTCAAAGACAATCATTATTTCCGTTTTAAAATTTGTTACTTTAATCGTACGTTTTGAATTGATATTTAATACAAAGGCAGTAAGTGCACTGATCTCACGTAATTTGATTTTTCCAGTTATATATAAAATATGTGGAAAATTTCGTAACCACAAATAAATTTTGAAAGGAAATTGTAAGCTTCTAGTGAGTCGTAGAAACATAAGCCAAGACCAGGAAGTGTGATTTTATTAGTAACAATTTGAATCATATTTATATAAAGAGAAACACTATTCCCTTAATACTGAAAGTTAAGTATGGGCGTTCTGCGCAAGCGCTTGTTTAATGTAACGCTTTAATAATACATGATTTCTCGCTATTTCTATCATCTGTTTGAAGTAAGCATGTCGTAAGTTTGACAGCTGATTTTGGAAAATATTTAAAATATAATTAGTATTTCTATTTATAAAGTAATAAAAGCTTAAGAATTGATTTCAAGGAAAGGCCTAGTTAGACCAGGGCGATTTTTTTTAAAAGAGATATTAACTTAATATTTACAAAAATGTTATACTCAGGTTGTTTCAGAACTCTCTACAAATACTTAAGTAATGACCAAAGACAGTTCTCATTATTAAAATGTCTAAAACTCCCTAGTTTTTCTTACAGAAACTTCTTTTTTCACTTGTCAATTGGACCTCTCAATTTTATAACATAAAGACAAAACTAAAAAAAAACTAATTTTCCTACCACCCAATTAAAACAGCACGGCGCGGCGGCCGACTAAAATGTTTGAATGTTAAAGGTCAAACTAAAAAAACATATAATATTTCGTTTTTTCTAACCACTCAATTCAAAATAGTGGTTCAAAATATTTCATGTTAAATATCTGAAAAACTTAACAAATTCATTCAATGATAACAAAATGGAATCTGCATTTTCTTCTTGGTATTTGTGTACTCTTGCAAGAAAAACTTTTTTTGTCGCAAAAAAGACAACTTTTGTTTCTTGGTTAATGGTTATCGATATATTTATTTTCATACATTTAGAACGGCCGCCATTTTTAATTGGTTGGTTGGAAAACAAACTATATATTATGTTTTGTAGCTTGGCCTTTATACTGTAAAACTCTGAAAAAGCTGCGCGTAGATGTCTCCCCTAGTGGGTTTACAAATATGGATGTCAAACTGTTTTTGTTTAACCTTTTAGTTTTGCTGAGGAAGTGTATAGCTAAAGAATTATCACAAATAAAAAAATAGCATTTCTATTTGTGGGCACCGAGTTTTTTTTTAAATTTGAAATAAATATTTGAAACTTCAAAACGTCCGCGACGCTTCAACTATTTGTTTATATCTATACAACGGGTTTGCGAATTACACATTAGTTAGTAATTATCATCAAAGCTAAGAAGTCATTAAGGACATATTTGTCAGCTGATGCGGCCTTGTATGTAATTACATTTATCTCCGCTACATTAGAGCGCTCAACACTCCGGTAGCCGCTATATTACAATGGAGTGCGCTCATCAACAATGTGTCCAAATTATAGCCCTACCTCAACCTTTCATAATCGCCTTCTCCGCGGCCGGTGACGTAGAAGAGATTTATGGAGGCTGTACTGTCCTGGGGCTTTCAAACCGTACTGGGGGTTTACTGCTGTGTTTGAATTCGTAAATCATTCATAAAACTTTTCTTTTCTTGTTTTAATGTAGATATATTTTATTTGTTCTGTTTAAGCAATAAGCTATTTCAAAATATGAAAATGTGGTGTAGGCCTTAACTCGAACCTTAAACTTCAAAATTGACCAGATGAGATTTTCCAGTTCTACAAAGCTTTTATTCTATGCTATTTAGAAACAATCCTTTCTACAAACAAAAAGCAAAGAAATCACATGTTTTCTTCTCTGATCCCAAGCTTAAAATGAAACTCGTAATATTGCCGTGAATCCGTCTTTACATTATATTATCATCAGGAAATTTTACAATGTTTCTTTCAAGCAACGTTTTTAGACTATATTTGTGTAGTTTATTTATTTCGTTTTACATTTCATACAAGGTGATTAATTTATTTTCTGTATGGATTTTTAGATGGATCACGAAGAAAGACTACCTATTGCAATAGTTATATTAAAAGTGCGTATACGACTATCTAAATTTACTTTTTTATAATTTCGATAACTGCCTTAATTTTGAACAAACTACCTTCAGACAAATACATAAATTATAGAGATGACAAATCTTGGCGGAGTTCTTTTATTGATAAAATCTGGCCAAAAAGGGTTAGAAACTAAAAACAATCACTGCAATTCTTTTAAAATGATAAATATTGCATTCGTTTAAAGTAAATATGCTTTCTAACAGTACAGTAGTACCAAACACTTTATAAAAGTTTTTTCGATAACACCAACCATTAGCACACTGTATGGAGAACAATGAGGTTGAAGGGCAAATTCATAACTCCCTTAGCAGACAACTGTGTTCAAAGTTAAAGTAAACATTCTTAATATTATTTAAAAGTTTTGTATTTAACAACTTTTGATAGACCAACCCTACAAGCCCTACCACCCAAAATGAGGTCGCTCAACAAACAATTAATTACGCATTGGAAACAATATAATTGTTGTAAATTGTCTTAATATGTATTTTACCAAATATTATGACTAAAACGTTTAGTATAATTGCAATCCTTGGCGCAAGGGACCAATACATTTTGTGAATACTTAGAATATCGGCCGAGCAGATAAGTATATTTTCTAAAATTATCTTTAAAATATCAACATTTTTAAATTCTCAACACAATCATATATTGTTTAGTTAGGTGTTTAATACTGCTGAACTTAAATTTAACTTCAAAAATGCTCGGTAAAGAATAAATTGTTAGTTCTGATATTTGAAGGTTGGATTCTTTGTAACTATGTCAAATTTCATTTATATTTCCGACTATCATAAAGTAAAAACTTTAAGAACAAAAATATCGGAGAAATCGAATGTGACAGACTGTCAAACCAGCCAGTATGGGTTCCGTTTTTCGTTTAAATTACTGATACCTAAAATTTTACATAATTGAAATATAATAGTAGCAATATTGCCGTAGGTTCGAATTCCGCTTCCGTTTGTTTTCCCACTTCACGTCCTTCATTAGTTCCACGACCACAAAGCGAGAATGTTAAGAAAAAAGTTTACCAACTAACCAATGCCTTTAATAACTATCATATTTCCCCAACTAACAAGCCCAGCTCACAGAGTAAACCGCGTTCATCAAAGCTGATTGAATTTCAAAGTGATTCTCCAGAATAGGCTACGCTTACTTCGTCCGAGCTTGGATTTACAGCGTGCTACAATAGAGATACTATCTACGTCTATATAGATGTAATATTTATTGCACAAACACTTGAATGTTTATTTTATGCAACGTCCATTCAGTCTGGATACGTGTGAAAGGATGTTATTGGCATTAAGGATGTCTGCTACTGTCTGACGCTTACAAACGTTCTTTGGTGAAGAACCTGTTCTCATTTTGTATTATTATTCATGGTGCATTTTAACCTCGCACCAATCACGCACCGAGGTGGTTTATTGCTTACTTGCTCAAGAAATGGTTAAATAAACCAAACTTTGATTGTTTTAAAACAAAAAGTTTCGTAGGGTTATTCAAAAGAAGCCAATAGTTCTCTAGGCGTGGATTAACTATTATTTGTGATGCAATTTTACATAAAGGTACTTCTAGTATTCTCAAATACAGTATTAAGTAGTAGATAGTTCTCATGCCAGCTCTTCACGCTGTGGAATCTAATGCCAGCTTATTCATGTTGGCGCGGATATTATTCAACTTCTGGTATTTTCTCCGTCCTCTTTCTTTTCTTTCGTTCACCCACCCTTCTAGAGCATCGATCAGCAAGCATTCTCTTCGCATCAAATGATCGATCTGTCAACCTCTTCATGTTGTTATAGCTACCTTCACCTGACATTAAATATTATATACCACCTGGTATCTTTTTAGTCTTTTCTTCTCCTTCTGTTCAACATCCCTTTTGGTGCACTCTCTATTCAATTAGTTTACGTTTTTATTACAACTTCTAATACTCTTACACCTCCTTCTCGCTTATACTTTCTACCCGGTTGTTTCGTCCAAACCCACATTTCAAACCGTTTCCAATCTCCTTTATGCCGTCATAAAATTTCACTTCAAGAGAACTCTCAAATGTAAAAATTAAGACCTTTTACAAACAAATGCAGGTTACCTCTCCACTGATAGACAGAAAGTGAAAACTAACAAAGTAGTAATAAATGTGTTATCGCTGACTGGGTCTCTTAGATTCCGTAATACATATAATTAGGCTATTTTAAACGCTTGATTTATGAACCTTTAAAATAATTTCATGTATGTCCTCCACGTGAAACTTTCCAACAAAATTTCTTATGTTAGCAAATACGTCAAAATTTGGAGATGTTCCAGAAAATTTCGCCTTCTAGTTTCCTATCAGATGAAATAATTTCATATAAAACTTATCATTTTAGGGATTTCTAAAACACTCTATTTGCAAACACTGTACAACAGAGCAAAGCACGGAAAATACCGCCTACACTCCACTGCTCCAACCGTATGTATCTGGATATATCCATTGTTTTGGAGTATATATTGTGCTGTCTACCAGTCACCGACTTTATGACATAACGATTTTATGTTCGACACATAAAATAGAATCCTTATTTGTCTACTCAATACTTCAATAAAATTGTATTTAAAAATAAAGCACGAACAAGCTGATACAATTTAAAAGAATAACAAATAAGTTAAAATGAGTCATTTTGATTTTCTTATTACATATTACCATTCAATTTGAATTCATCGGACTGTTTTCATTCACTACAAATTGTTCTTCCATCGACGAACGTGGTCTGTCTTCATAATACTTTGTTATAAATAATGTATAAACATTTGCACAACTGAATTCCATTCTCCGTTGGAGTTCCTGTCAATCTCGTGTGGCTAATATACGTTCAAGGCGTGTCTGATTTAAGGCTCAGCTGCACAGCTTCTATTGTCTTTATCTTAAGTTTCGTTTACACTGTATTCCAAATTCACAAATTGTTTAGAGGCAGATTTGTTATTTAAAGTTATAGACAACAACTAAAACAACCAAACAGTAACAATTTTCCTACAAACGTTGCAATTATAATTACAAGGAATTGTGTATTATTACAATCATTACACTTTAATGAGCATTCATTATTATAAAAGAATCAAAAGGCTTGTTAAAATTTCAAAAAGAAAGTATTTCATACATTATAGACTCTTTGACGTGATAAATTGTTGGAGTAGGCCTAAATCTGCACAACAAACTTTAAATAAACCGTAGCAGTGCGAGGACAAGGGTTACGTACCATTCCCCTTGTCTTGAAAATGTTAATGGTTTAGAAACAATCCTGAATTTTAAAATAAGTTATATCCATTGTCTTATTGCATTCAATATGTACCAGAATATGTATACAAGAACATACAAATATGCATTTGATATAAAACAAAACAGAAAACAAAATAAAATGATTTTACTTACAAAAATGAAAATACAGGAATTGATAAACAGCGTAGAAAGAGAAAGCGGGATCTAGTCATGTATACTGATGTTTCTTAGTTTTGACAACTGTATTCGTTTACTGTCAAACTGAGCCACAATAATACTATTTTTATATTAAGAAATTTGAAGCATATTCTTCGCGTGCATATTTATACGTACCTGAAAAAGGAATAATCGTTTGGGGTAACGCTCAAATCGTAAAATGTTATTCGATTTATTGTTGGCTCAAAAAAATAAATCATGCACAAAACTTACAAAAATTTACAAATTTGTACATTTATGAAACAGTTGTGTATTGTTGGACTAAATATAAACCCGTTTATAATAGAAGTTTGCATTCTGGCAATACTAAAGAAGCAACTTTGTTATAGTACAGCCGCATAGGCTTAATGTTTATGAAAACCTTCCCTTGCAAACTAGACTTGTTCTACTTGCAACAAAGTTACGGAGTTTATAAGAGCAGAACCAAACATTACCAAGTTTAAAAACAGCTTACAACGTCTATTCCGAGAGTGAGCTATATTAAGTGGTATTTAAAAATAATGTACACTCCGTACGTCTAAGCTTTAATTTATAGGTAAATGTATCAAATAGTCCAAGTACATATTGCATTTTACGATTCTTTAAATTTAAATTGAGTTTGAAAATACATTTTTATTTTTGTGGTATTTTTTATGTTTGTTGATGTGTCACATTTTGTGTTTGTCCACAGCCGTATAAGACAATGAAATACTGACGCTATATGGAAAAACATATCTTTACTAATTTATAAACAAACTTGAATCCACTATTGTTTTCCCGTAAATTGAGGACCAGGTGTTTTCGAAATTTTAGATGCAGTACTTTCCGAAATAGACGAAAAGAATATATTAGAAACATTTTCGAAAATATTTTGAACGCTAAATATCACAAAGTCTTACTATTCAAGTTAAATGACCGCACAACGTGTTCATGTTTATCATTAGTCTTACGAAAAATTTATAAATTTTGCGTCACCCTCACCACTGCACAAAACCTTATGTAGGCTAAAAAGTAAAATCGTGAACTTGGTTAATAAGAGGGCTTTCAACTCCGGTTGCAATTCTAAATTTAGACAAGACACAATCACTTCCTCCCAACTCTGGGTTAATTACCGCTATGATGTGAAGCTATTGTTCGTGC
Organism: Philaenus spumarius; assembly: GCA_018207615.1. Classification (NCBI taxonomy): domain Eukaryota; kingdom Metazoa; phylum Arthropoda; class Insecta; order Hemiptera; family Aphrophoridae; genus Philaenus; species Philaenus spumarius. The sequence continues at coordinate 169,854 of JAGFPH010001398.1, forward strand.
GTGAGAACTTGTATGCGTAGACATCACTATTAGCAAAAAAGGCACGTAAAACCAAATCATAAATTGTCTATTTTATGTGCAGACTTCATTAGATAGATAGTCAAAGTCAATACAAAAATATATTGTTTTTACAATAGATTTTTTGAAAATTTGCCATCATTTGGATATAAAGAAAATAATAGACGATGTTTGGAGAACCATCGTTATCCAATGAAACTGAAGATAACACATATACAAAACTAAACAGAAAACATTTACGTAGGTCTATATTTGTCGTCTGGTAGGCTACAAATTAAAATAAGAACATTAAGGAGGGACCCAGAACTAAGAATCGTATATTGTATTACTTGTATTGTACTTTTAGGTGTTTGGTAAACAAAGGCCTAGAGTCCTCTAGGTTTAAATATATGTGATGTGTTAGCTTTAGTTTTACATTTGATAACAAGAATTTAAACTTTCGAAACGTCGTGCATTTATAAAAATGTCCGAATAAACAATTGTAAAAATATAAACAATCCATCAGAAACTTAGGTTAAAAACATAATTTATTGTTATTATAAATAAGGAATCTCTACCGAGCATGCAAGTAAAATTGGAGAAAATTCAACGTTTTAAAACTGAATTAAAACCCGATTTGGTCACCATAACTGGTACATTATGATATGGAGCATGCAATGCTTATAAACATAACACAAAAATGAAAACAATACAAATCTACTTATTACAGCTACGACAAAAAATAATTAACAATGGAAATAAAATCTTTTAAAATTAATTAACAAGCAACAAATGAATAGCACAATATTCTTAAATATAGTGAACATCCAAATGTTTTAAATAAAATGAAAAAACTCTAACAATAAAACAAACAAAAACATCGCAATACAAAATAAAGTACCAGTATTTACATTTTTTTAATTTGTCCATACGATTATGAGCTCCAAAATCGCAATCAGCTCCTTAGCAGATTTTGAAAATGTTAACTCGCAAACAATCATCTACAAACGTAACAACAAAGCAAACATACCGTACATGCAAATTGAAATAGCCTCTCGCTCGACTCAATGTAAATTCCCAGGACACGAAAGAGGTCAAAGATTTAAAAAATGCAAACATTTCAGATAGGTGACAGGGTAAAGCTAAGCAGGGGAAGAGAAATGAATATTAATATAAAGTGCCGTTACTGAACTTGATTTAATTTGGAAGGTTTGGGAAAGCTTGGTTCACGCTGCAGCACATTTGTCAAAGCGTGGGCGAATCCGTCATATTAGTAAAGCTTAGCTAATCATTTCATGAGACACGCTGCATACGATGTGTAAATCTGGAATTAAATGATTTAAATTAAACACGCTTGCAACTTATAATTATAAGTTGGGAACTGTAACTATATGATGATGATGGTCATCGAAACGCGATTGAATATTAAACTTTTGTTATGTGAAACTGTGTTCCGTTGTTATTGATAATTACTGTCTATGTATTGTATTATAAGCCAATCTAAAGGGTACAATTAAAAGCTGGTGAAAAAATTCTGAAATTTATAACAAAAATATTAAAAAGTAAGTTCAGGCAATAAATATTTTCAAAAAATACTTAGTTTAGCTGATTGAAAATGTTCAATTTTGGTACAATAATCTAGGTTTGCTCTATTATTTCCACTATCAGCCGGTCAAACAATTTTTTTCGAGTATTTCTAAATTTTAGGTTAGGTTTGTGCTTAGAAATAGGGCTGGTTCTTTTTAACCTTTATTATGTCTAGTGTTATAACACAAACTTCATAATTTGATTTAAACTTATAGTACTATTACCCATCTTAGATTATGTTATGATTAATCCTACACCTTTATTATAAAATAACTGTATATGCGGAGGCAGCAAGGGGGTTGGCGTGTGTTGAGCACGCATAGTTTTCCTCTAGTTAATGTTTATTGGTAGCCAAGTAACTACAACGAAAAGAGTACATAACCCCCGGAAAGGGTGTTTATTTGTATTTTTGTTTAAATTATCCAACAGTTAAATATTTTCGAAAAAAGGTTTAGCGATTACCAAAATTAACACCAACATATGAAATGTATCGTTTAATTTTTTATATATATATAATTTCACGAGCCTTGGTACTACAGTAATAGGATTCGTTAATGCTACAACAAAAAAATAAACTGGTAAAGATTGAAAAAGTAACACTTATTGATCATTATGAATAGCTGGTAATGATAGATGGCGTGGTCTAGTGCATTTAATTAAATTTCCAAGCTAAACAATAAATATGTATCAAAATAATGAACGTACAGAGCGAAATACGAAACGCTATTATTAATGTTTGTGACACATTTTTACAATTATATCCATGTAAGAATATATTTAGTGTTTTGAACTGGATTAACCAAGAGAGTGATACTAGAAAATCACGCAATGTAACATAGACGGCAGATAAAATAGTATGTTTACTTTGGTTTAGTATTTACAAGATGGAAACTAAATACAACACCCAGATATCAAATGTTGCTACTAGCATTGGGAACAACTGGAACGCGTCGTGAAGTAAGTTCAACAGACTCAAACAG
>JAGFPH010001398.1:172427-183300 GCA_018207615.1 Philaenus spumarius
TAAAACCTTTCCATTAATGCCGTCCTATTATTCCGAAAACGTAAAGCGCAGTCAACAGTTCTTGAAAAGGAAGCAAACAAGATTTAACCTCACGGAAACCCGTCCATCAGAACAGTACAACTCGATAAAGTTATTCACTACCAAATTCTCGATGATTATCCGACAACTTCCTAACCTTAACGCGCTATCTCACGTACTATCTTGTGCAACGCCCGGCATTAACGTCTCCGACTTGCACTTTTCTTCGTTTCATCGCATCGGTTGAATAATTGAATATCGTACATCGGACCTGTTGTTCGAGAGTTATTGTTAGAAGCCTACGTGACTTGGGAAGGGAATATCTCTGAGCAAACCCGTCCGATCGCTTCGGCGTATGACGTAACGAGCATGTACAATATCCGTAAGCATTACTGAGGACAAGACTTGGACAAATAAACAGTGATCCTTTGAGTCCTTCACGCTTAGTTTTACAATTTAATACAGATGTAAGATTAATCATAACCTCAAACCTAATATAATAAATGATGATAAATGTCTGAATAAAATAATTAAGTTTATTATATAACTAAAATTATAATAAAGGTAAAAAAGAATCAGCACGACTTAGACCTACCCCGAAACAAAGACCTCGCCTAAAATTTAGAACTCAAATTATTTGAAAGTATGCATTCAGCTGTTAATTGAAATGCCAACGAGGAACAGCTTACAGGGAACTTTAGAAATGTTAAAGATCATTATATATCTACCCAATATTACTGTAATACACCGAAAACTCGAACAAAAATTTCTTAATTTTAAAATGATTTTCATTTTTACTGCTATTTCTAAAAAAAACATTTAAATGGGAAATAACAGCTGATCAATCAATATGAAAAGAATCATCTGTTTTTAATAAAATCAGCTGATTTTCATATTCATGAATAAAACGAGTTTTTTTTGCCGCTAATTACTCTATTGTAATCTTACGGAAAATAACGGATTTGTAACTTTTTTTTTAACAAAAAAAGTATTGATTGGAAAAATGAATGGTGCATCAATCTTTTGTTTTAAGAATTCGTATTCATTGATTTTGCTTGAGTATAGTTTGTCTAAGAAAAACTAAAATTTTAGTAACTAGGGGACAATTCAAGAGCTCGTTACTCAGAAAGGGTATAAGGGTTTGACTTTTGAATGCTTGATGAAGTATCTCGGCTTAAATCCCAACAGTTAAAGCCAAAACGCCATGCATGTTTTGCCCAGTAGATAAGGCGTATCGCCTGTAGAAAGTTGTAGCAAATTCTTTTCTATTTATACATTTTATGATATAGTCTGAAAGATTGTTAGAAACAGAAAACGACGAAAATCAAGGAATTTTCAAAAACGTATACAGAGTGGTTTTTTAAAAAGGATGTCAAACTTTTAAAACGAGTTTCGTAGCCTATATCAAAATAATGAAACAAATGTAATAAAACGTTTGTTTTCAGACAATTCGTCATTTAGTATCTTTTTAAAATAAAAAATTCCAAAATAGCGGCCATTTAAAATAATTCGATCACCCAGCTGACTTTAGGTAAGCTTTGCTAGTTTACACCTCGACCTTGCGGACTATAAACAGTTTCGCTTCTCTAGCAGTGTACAAACTCGGTCGTAGGCCTCGGATCAAAAGGTGTCCCACGGTAAAATCCATCACGTTGGGGAAGCCAAAAAATATGCTTCCAGTTGTTGGACTTTTCGGCTAGCGAACTCGTTCGAACGACTTACATCGTCCAAAGTGTGTATATTATACAGTTTAATGACACCCCAAAACGTGTTCTGGGGATCATGATCGGTGCCTAATTTACTACCCCCGACTTAAGGTCTCACCATAAGGGTCACTGCAATATTCGCTAGTAAAAACGAGAAAAATAAAATCTAGGTTTTGTTTCAAACAGTCCTCCAAGGTGTTGAATAAGTAGTTGAACCACAATTACAAAAGTAATAAAAGTCGGTGTAGAAAATCGATTTCCCAACCAGATCTATCTGAATTCGCCACACAATTAGCGAAGTTCAATTATAAATTGGTCGAGGAATTATATCTGTAATGGTAATAGCGTCTTGGTTAGTAGTGACCCAGATTATAATCAACCAACGTCAAGTGAAGTGGCGTGGCGTGCGCGGCATACATTGCCTTGTTCCCAGCACGACATCCGATATCTTCGTGAGGACATGCACTCCCACGTTATAGTTCTGATTGCATTTCGAGTTGAACGTTTAATTGTAATCATATCTTACGTTAGGTTAGATTAGGTTGGGAACAAACATGCACTTCTTGCTTGCTTTTGTTTGATTTTAATAGAGTTGTTGTTAAATTGGTTACGGAAATGGTTTGTTGGAATCGGTTGTTGCATTATGTCGCAAACGATTTTGATTCAGTGCTTTATAGAATAACGTTTAAAGAGTGTCACTTTTAACAAAGACTTATCATTGAATTTGGTCGTTTTATTTTCAAACTGCTGTTAGATTTCTAAAATAATTAATAAAACCTTTATCCAAAGGATAATTTTAAAAAGATATTACCATTAATTTATTTACTTATGTATGTACTCGCTTCAATAACTATCTGTTAATTTATTGATAAAATGTCTGACAGCACTCTCCTTCATCGTATTTTTTATGAATCAGTCATAAAATGTCTGCCCAATTTCAAAATATCCCATGTTAACAACATGTTACTAAAAAGAATTTGCCAAACAATAATTTCGTCAACTATATAAAATTATATTTTTTTAAAGATTTTACCAAAATTTGCAAGGATAAAATAAAAAAGGAATTATTTTAGCATGGTTCCATTTTAAATAATCTGACTTTTCAGGCACCCTGTATATTTAGATTTGAATTTTAGTAGGCTACGTCTTTCAGCTAGCAGTTGGTTGCGTATTCTATTTTAATTTAGAACCAGAATAACAATTATACTTAAGACGTTCGCCTCACTTTGTATATTATATATTCTGTTTAATACACGCAAATTAAGCTGCCTATATACTACAACTTCGTTAAGGACCTAATGAAAATAATGTATTGTAATTGTGGTATCCTTATACATAAATGTTGGGACAAAATTGAATGATATAAATAAAAGTGTTCAGTTTCCGGAAAAAAATGACTTCAATATAATACCTAACTTTGTAAGCCCTCAAGTATAGATTATTCATGTAAAACTTCATTGCTCTGTCTGAAGCAGCTTTAGACCTTGTGTGTTACAAATAAGTGTTAAATGAAACTTCCTGGAATCGCAACTAATGACATAAACCTTATTCAAACACTGTTGATAAATGTTCAATGAGCACTGTGGTGAATTTAAACCCATTTTAAACACTGAATCTCCAACCACAAGTGCAAACATTTTAAATACTGAATCCCCAACCACAAGTTCAACAATTTTAAACACTGAATCTTCAACCACAAGTTCGAAAATTTTAAACACTGAATCTCCAACCACAAGTAAACACATTTTAAATACTAAATCTCCAACCACAAGTTCAAAAATTTTAAACACTGAATCTTCAACTACAAGTTCGAAAATTTTAAACACTGAATCTCCAACCACAAGTTCGAAAATTTTAAACACTAAATCCCCAACCACAAGTTCGGCAATATAAGGTATAATTTAGAAAACAACCAAAGCTTTTTTTGTAATTATGTACCAATATTGGCTATTTTTAGTAGTCCTCTCATTAAATAAATCATACACATTGTCTTAATGTATCTTTTTACTCTACTATTTTTCGTCCTAACCAGCTGTTATAAATTCGTTGAGAATGTAGGCCCACTGCTTACTGATTTAATGTGATAAATATGTAAGCCCACTATACAGTAATGACAGAACAGTTTATAAAGTCTTCTTTCTGATTCCAGATCGGCCAACTACAACAACGCCAGCGGTGAATGCGAGCTCTCGGACATGGACCGTCTTACCGTTGCCGGAAGCGGAGCCTTCGACGTAGCTTCGGGTTACGACTACCTAGAGAACAACTGTGTCGAAGAACCCGTCAAACTTTGTGAATTCAAGAAACTAACGGGTCGCATCCTCAAGACGGTAGACAGCGTATACCAAGAAGTAGACTCCGCTGAGGAATGCCGAGACCTGTGTTTGAACTCTCCTTACCGGTGCCACTCCTACGACTACGGTGACACCGGCGAGTCTGTCTGCAGGTTGAGTCATCACTCCCGTGCTACGCTGGCTGATATTCAGGTACGGGTTTGAAAGTTACCGAGGAGAGGAGATATATCAAAATTTCATTTTTCTTATAGGAAACCCATATTTAATTTAAAATTGCTTTATATCAGGTTCCTATTTAAAATAAAGTTATGATTCAAAAACGAAAATATTCCATTCCCGACAACAAGTCGAATATGCCACATACCATTACTATAAGTTAATCAGGTTTGGAGATGAACAAAAACCACATTATCTTATAGAAACCTAGTTAAATTTAAAATTGCTGTGCCTCAGGAACTTTTAGGGGTCCGACAACGATTCAAATACGATAATATTCTTTTATCGACGTGGGGATTGACGTGTTTCGCAGGCGTATCTGATAAATCAAGGCGTCACTTTTTATAACATAAAATACAACTCATGGCGAACACAGATTGAAGACTATCACTGGATTTCTAAAAAGATAACATGTAAAAGATTCCAACGCCAACACATTGGTGGTAGGGACCAGTGAAAGGAGGTGACTGCTCTCAAACATATTATAGGAGATTTTGAGGACGACAACAAATTCGGAGTCCGGAAGCAGTCCGCCAGATTGTTTTAAGAATTACAATATTCGATAGAAAATTAAAGGAGCTACAAAAACGTCACTTGACAAATTTCCTTTGTTATTTAAGTTTAAAAAAGAAACTGCCATTTTAAAACGGATTAGGTTGGTTAATTTTTCAAAGTAGTTCTTTATCTTAGTATGCACCATGCTTTCAATTAATTTAAACCTCTCAAACCGTTCTGAAGGTAAAACATACAGAATTACGAATATCTGGAAAACTAAGCACTTCCGAACATACAGAATGTTTACAGGAACGTTTTTCATAGTTTTGATGCGAAACCATCTTCTGAAGTTTGGAAACGCAACTATGCAACACCCAAATAATGTAAATAATGTAAATTTGCAGTACTTTCGGAAATAGAGGGGTTAGGATTTCATCAACATTCTGGAGTACATTTTTAAAACAAATCACACAATTGTAAAGAAATAGTTTTCATAACCAAACCAAGTCCTTTCAAACGTTAGTATTACAAAATATTTATTAGCGTCCTAACATTGACCAAAAGTGAATACTCAAATATTTATTACTTCTGATGAATTTGAATACTTGCGAGCTAGCATGCTTTATAAATAAGTAGAATTTCATTGTGATTCCTCTACCCGTTCCGGAGAAAATCATCTGAAAATATACAGACATTACAAACGAATGGTCCTATAAAATTTACATTTTTCTTTTTAAATCCTAAAAACATTTTATTGTGGATTTAATGAAATGAGGAGCAAATCCATCACCAACATGGAGCCAACCTTTAGAAATGACAGGCAAATCCGCCAGAAATTGGGTAAAATAACTTCTGAAATGTGAAGCAAATTCTTCAAAGTGTGAAGCAAATCTTCAGAAATATACAGCGAATCTTTTAGAAATATGATGTAAATTTTTACAAAATCGTTTCTCAATCGTTCCGTTTTACAATTCTTCAGAAATGACAGGCAAATCTTTCAGAAATGTGGAGCAAGTTCTTCAAGAATGTTCAGCAAAGCTTATTTTATGACCTTTATTAGGTGTTAAACCTTCCATTCAGGAGTATTACAATCAAGAGTATTTGTTCCAGTTTTACACCAATTGTGTTGTCATTTACACGCTGTAAAAGTGAACAAAAGAAAGGCACTTTAAGTCGTTGTTTATTGATAAATGCAAACAATTCAAATAGTTTATACTTGTTTCCGTTAAACGACCTTAAAAACACTGGCCTTCAGTTTGTTTCCGTAGAACTGGTGAACAGTCTGTCGGCGTGGTTGTTAATTAACCGTATAATTACGTTTGTAGTCCACTCGGTCAGCGTTTGTTTGAACAAAAACATCGATTGTTTGAAAGAAGAATGTCTACAGCACACGCGACCGTTTGTACAATACTATAACCAACGATTCAAACAATGATATACAGTAAAACATAACTGTTACCTATGAGATAAAATCTATTCAATCACAGAGTACTAGTTAATTATTGCTCGCGGCTTAGTCCATTCAATAAACTTCATGTGGTACAACTACAGTTTATATAAATAGTGGTCTAGATTCTAGACGTTTGCTTACTTCTTCATGATTTTAAATTTTTTTATGTCCAATTTTAAATTCATTTATTTTCTATGGGCACTAACTTTTTTAACAATACCAATCCATTTTTATTCGCCATTTTGAAATGGTCGGAGATATGACCAAACTAGAAATGCAAATATGGTTATATACCACTCGACCTACATTGCTACTTGACATTTTTAGATATGAGCTTTTTCATTTCCCCAAAGTACAACATTTTTTAAAGTTGAAAAAACTGCCCATGTTGATTATTGTTTGAAAAGGTATATCATTAGCAGTATTAAAATTTGGTAACATTTCAGTTCTAAGAATAATACAGTTCAACAAGTTAATAAAAGTACAAAAACAAAAATATTGAACTTTTAGGGCTACCAGGTAAATAAAAATTGTTTTACTAAAATAAAAACTTTCTTTAAAATAACGTAACTCTCGACCTATGTTTAAATTTTAATTTTTTTCTTAAACGACCCCTCCGCCAAACGCACTTTTGAGCAAAAGAATTACAAAAAAATTGTCCGTAGATTTTTGGATTGCGAAATAATGAGAATTGCTCGATATACGTTATAAGCAGGTGATACATTACATCATGTATTTAAAAATGTTAAGATGACAAAGCGGAGAATTGCGACTTCCAAGCGTTCCGTACCGTAAGTCGTTCTGAAAGTTTTTTTTTTCAAAACAATATACAAACAAAAACGCATCGACTAGTTAAATACTCGTTGACAATGTCGGAAATGAATTATATACGAGATAGAAACCAGTGAAAGGAGGTGGGCTACCAAATACGGAATTACCGCCTGAAAAAAATCAAATTTCTTATCACTTTTCACTAAATGTTTTGGTTCGCTATAGTTTTCCTCTAGCGTTAAGTACCACTGACACAACTGGTTTTATTAAAATGTTAGCTGCAATGTTAATTTATTCCCGCAAAAAATTATCACAAAATTGTATTCGATAAGTTTTTATATCGTTATATAAATCCCTTGCAAACAATATCCCACACGACAGAATCATAAAATCGTCCTCCCAAACTAAATAGTAAAATATGTTTTGACTTATTAAGCGTATAGCGTGTTGATACCTGCCCAGTTTAGTTTTATATATTGTTTGTTTAATTATAAAACTTCTGATTCCAGGATCCTTACTTAGACGTGCCCGAAGCTTCTACCTACGAACTCAGCGCCTGTTACAACGTCAGTATCGATTGCCGCTCCGGAGACATGGTCGCTAGAATCAAAACAAGTAAACTCTTCAACGGCAAGATCTACGCTAAAGGCAGTCCCAACTCGTGTGTCAAGGATGTCCGTGGTAGTCTTGACTTTGAGCTTCAGATGGCCTACGACGATATTGAGTGCAACGTGAAACACCAAGGATTGGGAAGATACTTGAACGACGTGGTCATCCAGCATCACGACACCATCGTCACCAGTTCAGATCTCGGCCTTGCCGTTACCTGCCAATACGATCTGACCAACAAGAGTGTCTCTAACGAGGTTGACCTCGGCGTCCACGGAGACGTCAAACCCGCCCTTACAGAGGAAGTCGTTGTGGATTCTCCCAATGTAGCTATGAAGATCACCGACCGTAACGGAGGCGATGTGTTACCGTCTGCTGAGGTTGGAGACCCTCTGGCACTCCGATTCGAAATCCTCGACAAGAACTCCCCCTATGAAATCTTTGTTCGAGAATTGGTCGCTATGGACGGAGTCGACTCAAGCGAAATTGTTCTTATCGATTCCGACGGTTGCCCGACTGATCATTTCATCATGGGACCACTTTACAGATCAGCTGATATTGGAAAGGTAAATACTTCATCCATGTAATGTTTGTCTTTCTCATTTCTACTTAAAATCAAATTCAATAAATTTTCACAAATTAAATTCGCAGTCTTTATAACAAACCCTTGACACTTGCTACACTCTTATTAAGTCGGGTAATGTTCACTCAATACATAGACTTACCATTGCAATCGATCAAAATTTGTCATCAATAAAGCGACATTAGTTTATCTAAAAACTAAAAAGATAATAAATAACTCAAAGCCTTCAGGAAATTTAGCTTGGAAAGCATAGAAAGCGAGTCACAAGAACAAAAGGGCACACTTACTTCCAAATTATTCTATACAGTTTATTTATTTTTGATAAATTGAACAAACACCTAACAGCTCTGATTCAGCTTATAACTAATTTGGGGCTTTCCTTGATTCCATTAAATAAAGACAAAATATCTGGAAGCTACTTGATCATAAATAGTTTTAAAATGTAATTTTACAATTTCTAAAATTAGTTCATAAATTAATTTAAGTCTCCGTATGTTGAAACAATAAATTAAATGACATGCTTTCTTTTCCAGGTCCTGTTCTCATACTTTGATGCCTTCAAGTTCCCATCATCCGAAGTCGTCCAATTCCGTGCTCTTGTCACCCCGTGCATGCCAACCTGCGAACCCGTCCAATGCGACCAAGAAGACGCATCCGGCGAACTCCGTTCCATCCAATCTTTCGGCAAACGTCGCCGTCGCCGGTCCACCACCGATGCTTCCGCCCGAGATGATCTCCTCTTAGTCCAAACGATCCAGATCACCGATAAATTCGGTTTCAACAAGAACAAGACAGCCAGCGCGGCGACGTACAGCAGCGATGACATGTCTTCCGTGTACCTCCACGACGACTCCACCGGACTTTGCATAAACCTCGCTGGTTTGATCATCGCAGGTCTCGTCTTCTTAGCCGTACAGTTAGCCGTGATCATAGCGTGGACCTGCGTGTGGCAAAGGAAGAGACACTACAAGAGCAGCCCTTACCACCAAGACGGGCTCTCTTTGGGTATGCCAGGACTTAGCAACGTCGGTAGGACGGACAGTCTGTGCAAATTGTATGACACGGGTTACGCTAGGAGATTCTGATACGCCATCCAGATGCCATTACGAGGACTAGACAAGTGCTCAACGAATCATCAAGACCTCTATCGCAGCTTCGCACTACAATGTACTTCTAACGCAACGGATTAGGAACATGTTGTGGTGCTTGATAAGACGTTCTTGGTGGTTCCAATATCTGCGTGAAATTATGTTTTAAATTGTTAACATCTAAGCTTTATCAAATTTATTATACATTTTTTAATTGTGATAATTGGACTATATGTGAACATGACAGGAGATCAAAATCTTTTCAACTCGGTGACTCATGTTTTGCTTTGTGTTGGAATTTCCTTTGCGTGCACATGCACCTGCGCACGCACGCGCTATTCCATGACTATAGGTAGTTTGTTGAGTGGTGAAGCTAGAAAAGTAAGGAGATAGTAATGCGGTTAAAGGAAAAACTAGCGAGTGCCTCCCTCGCTTATATTAAAAAAATAAACGTATGTATAGTCACAGAAACACTTGAAACGCTTATAATTTCTCAAAACTATTAAAGGTTGTAGTTTCATCAACATCGGATTATTCATATTTTTGGCCGTAACTTAGAAAATGATCAGCTGGTTACTGTGCCCTTTCTTGGACTGGCAGTATTGAGGTAGAAAGAAATACCACACGCCTCGCCCTGTCCGGTACGTTTAAAATCTTATCAATCTTAGAACATCAAATTAAACCCATACATTGACGGAGCTTGTTTTTAAACAAAGTATTTAAATTGAACAGCTAGTAGTGTCAATCATGTAGATAAGACGAGATTGTGTAATGATTATTATACCGACTTCACTGCTTACCACTCTACCTATAAATTCCTTAGACATAAACTTACCTACACGCAAGGGAAATCACATAAACACTAGTATTTTTATAAATATTATAAAATATAATCTAACCATAGCTAAGCTGTATAATTGCTTTGTGTTTTATAATCTGTGTAATAACATATGTTTAGTTATATTATTTGCACTTTGAAACCATAATTGCGTAAACGGGACAAATAATACAACGGAACGCACATCAAACCGGTTCTTAATGTATACTTCTTTAATATATTATACGAAAACAGTTCGGGACAGTACCGGTAACAAAGTATTTAGTATCAGTGATTTGGGTGGTTTTTTATTGTAGTTCCTGGTCTTAACTTGTATATGTTAGAATTGTAACTGTCGATATTTTGTTTGTGTTTACAGTGTACAATCTGTCATACGTCACAGGTGTATTTTTCTCATCCCGTACGACAATCTTTGTGTTCGCTTCGCTTGCACATTTACAAATCATTTTACTTAAAACTAGAATCGGGAATAAGTAGTGTTAATACTATTATTCACGTAATACAAAATTGGCCCCGATTTTATTTATTTATTTGCAATGAGTATTTAAAAAAATAAAGACCTATAACTGACAAAAGCACCCGAAATGTTTAATTGGATATTTAGATCTTATGTACAGTCCAGGCCTATAGACTGTGGCCTATAATAAAGTTTTCTAATTAAATTATTGTTAAACCATCTCATTAATTTCTGAAAGTTTCCTGTGTCGAATCAAATTAGTAAAAACTGTTATTTTAGGCCAACTTCTAGTTTTAAATACGTTTAAAACTATTTGTGCTGGCTAGGTCATTAATAAACTGTTTCATC
>JAGFPH010001398.1:183310-201336 GCA_018207615.1 Philaenus spumarius
TCCTACACAATGGTTACGAATCGACCTAAACATTATCAGTTTAAAACCAATGAATCACTTTGATTGAAAGGAAATCACTTAATTATTTTAGAATATCTCGACTTAGAAACAATTTCATAAATATGTTTAAATTAAAAAAATGTAAATTACAATATCCTTCCTGAAATGGAGCTCACGACTCGATAATAATAATAATATATAATTACTAAGAATAGCGAGTCGTGAACAAGAGCGTATGAATACTCTTGAGGTGCTTGCTCGTATAAACATAAGTCCTAAACGCTTAATTTCCAAACAATCAGCCATTTTGTATTTTTACTGAACCATTTCTAAATTTTAATTGCTTTACACACAATATTATTCCAAGTTTTTAGAACATTTCCACGTTAACGTATACATTGTATTATTATATAAGATGTGTAAATAATAATATTCATAATCGAGCTTATAGTATATCAGCCAAGCGGGAAAGTTTTGCCAAAATAACAAATCCATTTATACAGTCCTGTTTAAGAAATCGTTAAATATATTGACGCAAATGTCACGAGAACAGGAAAATAGAAAACACTTTTTAGTATTTATTTGTACGTTACATAAAAACAACAGGGATTATTTAAAAATGTGTAATCTAATACAAGTAAATAGATTTGTGTCCCATGTATTGTATTGGTCCAAAGTATAAGGTTTATTAACTCGTTCCACAAACCCTCTTTACTCCTAGATATTACGATTAACGTTAGAGAAGAGAGCTTTTACTAGGACATACCGTAGTTTTTAATTAATAAAAGTAGAAAATCATAATGAAACCTTTAACGATGTCTATACTTTTATTTCCAAATTTGTATACAGAAAAGAACTTTTAGCTCTATAAATTATACCTAATACTTTCTTTAATACGTACATTTCCTATACATTTTATTCCAATTAATCTCTAACTAGAACCAATAATTATTAACAAAAGTGTTTGACGTAGATCTAAGATATTGATTAGCTTAAGTGTGTTAACAATATGTGTTATATTAAGTTATATTTAAGACCCTGTTCGTTGCCATTGGTGGGCGAGGATGAAAGTTGAACCTGTATGAGTGTGCGTGTGTTATTTATAATATTTTGTTAGCCTATGTCTTGTACGAATGATAGAGTTCAGTTCTTGTCCTCGGTTCCACGATGGCCAACGCACTCACTAACATTTGTGTGAAATCGCAATAGTATTTATTAGACAAATGTATTTAATTTATTTTTTATTTATTTGAGTAATTTTTTTAAGTGAGAAGCCTTTTTATAAAACGTTTTTATCTTTATCGTGTAATGTACTAAGTATAGAAATTATAAATAAAATACTTGATACATTTTTTTACAGATTCGTTGTCTTTTGACTTAATATACTATCTACTGTCATTGCAAGACCTTAATGTCCGCTTACGTCGCACAAAATAGTAAATTAGAGATGTACGTTATTTAATGTAACGGAAAGTTTATCTTTCAAAAGTTGGTAAGGATTTTAATTTACTACAGGTATTTCATGCTTTGGTAATTTTACACACTGACTCTATACGAGGTATGTCTATCAATAAAGAGACAGTTTAAATAAATCAAATTTATTTATATGTATTACAATGTGCTTGTCTCCTTCAATATCCCCTCCATTTGCATTGATACATCGCTGCCATTTTGTTTTTCATTGCTCAAAGCATGGAGAAAATCATGTTTTGTCAACATGTCCGCCTTTTTTTTTACTGCATAAACTGACTCAAAACGTATACGTTTCAGAACTAATTTAACTTTTGGAAAAAGATTAAATCGCACGGTACTAAATGAAACGAATAATATTATGTAGTATGTTTAAGTGCAGTAATGTTCTTGTCGGTCAAACCACTTCTTAGAAAGTGCTATGTGAGCAGTAGCATTGTTCCAGTGAATAATTAAACCATTTCTCTTCAGTTATGGCAGTTTTTCCAGATGCTATTTCTCACCTTTATCAAACCTTTACAGGTTAACTGTTGTACCTTCTGGAGCCCATTCTTCAAAAAATGATAACACAATGAGCATGGCTTTGACTTGCTTTGACTTTTTCGTTCTTGGTGATGAATGCGTTTACCCTGTCTCGGGATTATATTGAAATATTCAGATTTCGTCCCAAGTGATTACTTTTTGAAACTAATTTGGATCTGCGTCAAGTTGCTCCAAAAACACAGCATTAATTGCTATATATTTTTTTCTCTGGTGTGAGAACTCTTGCGAAGACCTTTGCACAAAAAATGTGTGTCATGTTAAGATCCTTCCCAAACATTTCCCACGCGGTGTGTCTTTGTCAATGTTCACAGATTCAGAAATTATTCCAAAACTGAGTCGGCGGGTTTTTCGAACAATAAGATTAAATGTTTATAATTTTCTCACGTCGCTCCATTTTCTGCCACTCAAACACACGCGCACAAGACAGGCAGTCAGTCGCATAAGCTGTGATAAGAATTTTAAAACATTCTGTTGGCATTTTGTTCAATTTAACTAAACATTTTTAGTTACACTTTTAAACTTAGCGTTTTTCCGACACACTAAAGAAAACACAACCTAACTAAATGACGAATCATAATCAACTTGAAGTAACAGAGTATTTGTTGCTTGTTTTGCGCGTACAAAACACGTCCAAGATCACTTACTGACATCCAGTTCCGAATAGTTTGTTTATAAGGTGGATCCTCAGTCTTTTTATTTATAAGACATATCTCGTGTTTACAAACAGTAATATTTCACATGTAACACAGTGTACAGTAATACACGGCATCAAACAAGTTATCAAGACTGATTGCAGCTACTTATTGAACGATTGATGCCTTCAGTTGTTTAATGGTTGTTGATTTTCGGCGAGAAACTCTATTCTTCAGTTAGCCTCGGAGCAAGAAGGCTTTAGAGTTAAAGTCAGGAGATTTCGGAGGTCAAGACACTGCTCGAGTCTTCCAATTGTATGTTGTGTTAAAAACGTTTTGACCTAATTGCAACGTTGTGGAGGTGTTCCACCTTTCTTGAACGTTATGATCAGTTGGACCACACTGTCCAAACTGATTATTAAATTCTGAATGTCCCTACACAGAGGTGTGTATTTTCTTTACAGCGTAAACCAAACATAACTGAGCTATAATCATTTTAAGACTTGATACTTCGTTGGGAACTTACCGAAATGAAATCTGAATAATAGAAAATATAAATAAACTTGTTTGTGACAACTAGTTTGCTCTATTGAATACAGTCACAAAATGGATCATCGTATCTCCGCTTGGTTGTATAATTTTCCAAGGTGAGATTAAGACGATTATTGGCAGAAACTCGTATAGATAGAAGGAAGCTACAAACTATGTTGTAGATTATCTTCATCTTTCTGTTTTGTTTTAGACCAGCGTAACAAGTGTAACAATCGTAAAACAAAACCTTTCTCTACAGAATCACTGGTCATTTTGATCACTAGAGGCTCCCCCCCTGCTCGCTTCGCTCACTAACCCCGGCGGCGACCCATGGCGAAGCCAATATTAACAGATTATTGTATACCCTGATATTTAAACGGATATTACGACTGAGCGGTGGCCTATACTTCGCTCATGCAAGACAGAGATCGAAATGACACGACCATCCCCGATAATTCTAATTGCGGCATGCGTTGTAAATTCACCATTACTATTTTTAAATAATCAATAATCAACATTTCAAACAAATGTTAATATTAGCAACTAAAGGAAACAATATAATATGTAACACCAGATGTTTGAATTGTAATACCGTAAGACCTTTGTTTGCTTTTACCTAATCTAAAAAAACCGTTAGTTGTGAAGAATAGTTATCTGATTCTAAATTTGCCAAATTTGTTGCAAATAAACGTGTTTTGGTGCATTGTAAGCCTAACCTGAAATTATAAGTTAATTTTACTATCCAAATCAGCTGTTTTATTTATAATATGTAACAACAGACATTTGAATTGAATTGTAATACAGCAATAATTCGTTGATTTTTGTTTGTGTTTGTTTTAGTTTATTGATCTAACCTAAAAAAGCTGCTGTTGGATGTACAAAATAATAAATTATTCTAAATTTGCTAAATTGGTTACTATGGTAATGAATGTAAACAAACATGTTGCTAGGCTTTTGATCCGAACAGCTGTTTTATCTGTTATATGGCTGAGAGTAAACCCCGAATGTTTACTCTCTTTACGATTTAAAATGACAATTTTGAAAATTCCTTTCTTAGTGCACGTCTATGACCCCATAAGATATACCTTTAAAATTTCGTATTTGTATCTTAAATACCTTTTGCTCTACTTTGATTCTATCAGTCATTCAGTCAGGTCAAAGCCGCTTACATACAGGGTGTGACAAAAAACCTTCGCGGGATATACAGGATCGGTTTGTATACGTAGAATTAAATGAAAAATGATAAATTTTTTCAAATTCGGCTTAGAATAGTCGAAATCCACAATTTTATTTTTTTTTACAAAAAACCACTGTAATGTCCAGACATTAATAAGACATTGAGTTCAAATTTGGTATAAGCATTTTGTATGTTACAAATATACCAAAAACAAAGAATTTGTTTTATATAATTTTCAAATTGGCGGCCGTTACAAATTCTAATGTCGCTATGTATTAAATAAAGTTACATGATTACTGACTTATTTAATGTAAGCTGATATTCGTCTCTGTAGTATCCACTGATGAAATGGTATTAATTAGCATTATTATTATTATAAGTCGCCATTTTGAAATGGTTAAGTTAATAATGCTAATTAATAAGTTACTCTGATTATGTGGCCAGTTTAATGTCGCCACATTTGAATGTGTAATGCTACCAGTTTTGAGTTAAAAGCGTAATAAGACAAACATCTTTCCCTATACAGAGTATAACAAATCACCCATGCAGGACGAGAATTTATCAACTCGAACAGATTACAATGACTATTTATAAATTTTATTTTTTATTCTTTAGAAATATAATAACATACGTAAATTAATTTATTTTCTCTAAGCGCTACCATTTTGTTCACAGAAAAATACTTTACAAAACGTAATATCTGTTTTGGCAGCCATTTTGAAATGGTTGGAGACATGATCATCAAAGTTTAGTTAAAAAAAGTGTCCAGCTTAGAAGCCCTTCATAGTGATATCCAACTCGACTTACATTACCGTTTAAAATTTTTTAGATATGGGCTTTGTTATTTCCTCGAAATTAAACCATTTTTAACTGTGAAAAACTTGCTTAAAAATGGCAAGAACATTTTTTGGAAGAGTATGTAATTAACAATGTATGGTAAAATTTTGAGTTCTGAGAATAAAATCGTTTAATGATAGTAAATTATAAATTTTAAGAAACTACTTTGTGTACGTTTAGGACAACTATCTACAAAAGATACCAGGTGAAATAAATTATTTCCCCCAAAACTTTACTTTTAAAAGACCTTTAAAATGATGTAACTCTCGACCTGTGTTCACATTTAAAAATTCTTCAAAAACGACACTCTTCATTCAAAATATGCCATTTGGGGCGTTGAGATTTATACAAAATAGTGGGGTTTTAGTTGGAACCAAATGTCTACTCTGATTTGTTTGCTTGTAACGTGTATACAAAAACTACTTAACCGACTTTGATCTAACTTTTTCTGATTGACATGGACTTAATAATTGTATCTAGACATTGAATATTATTTACCATCTTAGCTTTGAGGTTACGATAAATCTTTATTTACAAATTGTGTGCGAGTGTAGTACAGGAAATGGCGTGCGAAATACGCAGAGGTCTTCCCTAGTTTAACTGAAATACTACCAATAATACTTCCACTTTTATATGTATTTTTTTTTCATTTTTTGTGCAGAATATATAAATAATAGTGGAAATTATACTTATAAATCAATTTAGATCTCTAATTTAGTACATGAAGATTAGAAATACAGTATAGAGATTTAACGCGACACAAGTATAAATCTAACTAAGGGAGACAATTGCGTCACAAATATAATTTACAATTTGTTTTTGACAAATGTGTAGTATTAATTATAACCTCAAAGCTAAGATGGTCAATAATATTAAATGCCTTTATGAAATGATTAAGTTTGTGATACAGCAGGAGTTAGGCCTACACCTAAACACAAACCTAATGTTAACATTAGACATTAGAAATAATTATTTCAAAATAAGAAATCAGCTAACGGAAATATTAGAGTAAAGAGCTGGTTAGTATATATCTTATTACCAACATTGAGCATCTAAAACCAACTGATCTATGGTATTTTAAAAGGGCATTAAATAAAAATGGTATTAAATAAAATTAATATTTTTTAAACTACAGTATTTCTAAGTCTAGACTTTCTTTTAAATTATTTATATATTTCAGTACTTTTGAAACCAACTGAAAGCTGGTTTTTCGTGTAATTTTACTTACAAGTTCGTCTAATTTCATATATGGATTTGGTTAAATCATACTAATTTCTCAAGTTTAGGATCTTCTGGCAAAGTAGCATAGATCTGACTTTAAATAGTTTAGCGCTGTACATTCCGACACAGGAATGTGGCAAACCGAATGGAACGATTATACCAGCACAGAGGTTATGACACGCCAATGTGCGTCTGCCGGCTTTACAAGTACGTAGTTATGTAACGAGATTCCAGACGTGCGAGTTTTGCGTACATCTACGTGACCGATTGCGCAGTACGCGATGCGCGTGCATCCTAAGTGTCATTATTTAGGAATTCTACCTGTTATAGCTACCAAGGAACATCTGGGATTTCTAAATGTTATTTGTTTAGTACTATGGTGCCGTCTGGAATGTTACACAAGGATTGGACGGCTGATGTATACTATCAGTACACATGCGTAATCGAGCTTATTGACCTTTTCATTCCATGATTGCACTAGGATCTGCTACACATTTAGTACACATTTTGTTTCAATTTAACATACAGGTGTTACAAAATTGTGTTCAGAAACTCCAGGAGGTGGTTCCCCATCAAAACTGAGACAACACATGTCCGGAAATGACTAGTTTCTCAGATAATTGCCATTTGGTTTTTTCCCAAAATATTTGTTACCTCCAGAACTGTTTGATAAAATAATTCCAAACTTTGCATGGTACCGAATAAAGCAACTATTAAAAATAAAAAACCATTTAATTCGTTTTAATGTAAGCTGTTTAAATGTTTTTTATATTTCTTTTAAATTCCTTTCGAATATTGTAATCGTCAAAAAAATCAGACGAAGGGTAACCATAAACCATATCATTAGCAACTAAGTATATCAACCCCTATAAAAGCGAGTGTACATAAAGTGTACGTACGTACGTGAGTGTTGATTTTTTTTCTAAATATGAGTTATAGAACTAATTTAAGATTTACTTTGAGGTTATAAACCGTATATAATAAATAAATACAACCTTTTATTATCAATAATATTCGTTTATACAAATTTAAAGAGATACCTATTCGTTTAACTTCGGAAACATTCGAACATCTTCGTCTAACATATATAAAGATATTCTATTATTAATTTCTTCACTATAAAATTAATAACTTCTAAATCATTTGATATATTAACTTGAAATAAAAAGCAATTAAAAGATAATAATGTTATGTTTATTTAAATATATAATAACGTATATAAACAAAAAATTTAACAAATAGGTCTTCAGATTTATAATCCTTATAATTGTACACATTTACCGGGATTTGCGTCTAAGAGGTAAAATATGTTTCGCAGTCAGTATATAAGGTAAAATGTAATCATAAACGTAAAATGTATCTCAAAACCTAAGCATTTTTTATTTTCACTTACGTTTAACAGTTATTGGTAACAAACTGGCGGAAAACATAGCTATCACGTAAGTCCCGACGCCTAAATGGAAAACATAGGCATTTAGACTCGCTATGAGTTTTTGAGCTACTAGATCTCAAATCGTATTTGAATTGCATGTAATGGTAAGGCAATATTTACCCTATATTCATATCTACGAGTATCTGCTATATAACACACAGGTTGATAATGCGTACTTATCCTCGTCAAAGGTGCGGGATTAGAATATTCAACCACACAGCTCTGTGCTCTTACTTAATTAGGAGTGAGTTATTACGTATGGTTTTACTCTATGAGGTCATCCTTGTAGATTTTACCGTCAGTTGGGTTGTTGAACTTGAATGATTCACGGAAACAAAATTTCAGGGTCAGGGATGTACAGTGGGCTTGTAAGTTGACGCCCTACATTCGCGATGACGCATTCCTAAGGTTTATCAAAGTGGTCTTCGTTGCACAACTTCGAACACGCGATGGTACATCTTTCCACGGATAACTCAGTGGATGTTTATTGTTCATTGTGGGAAAACACGATGCTTACGTTGCTACTGTACTGTAGACTGTAATAGTTTATCAGAATCTGGGAGCGTCACGTCACGTCGTCTAACTCGCTACAGTCGGAACGCCAACGACTCGGCGTTCGGTTTCCGTGCGTTACGTTATTTATTCGTTTTTTCGTTTTTATTAGTCTAAAAAGCAAAAAGAGAGCCTCCTAGCCAATACAAGTCAGGTTGCCCGGTGACGGGGAATTTTGTTTTTACAAATTAAGTATTTGTATAATATTCACTAAGCCTTCGGCAAAGTTTAAAATAAGTCCCTACTCCCAAACATAATTTTGCTAAATAAAAATAGACACTTAAAAGTTTATAATTTTTAATGACATGGTAAACCACATTAAGTGAATATGGAACAGAAATTATTGAAAATGTTCTTAATTATTGTTTCACCAATTTACTTGACACCGTTCCCATGACTACAATTTACTTTTCAGAACCTAAAACTTTAAAAATAATAATAATAACAATAAAGAATTTATTTTTTGCGAGTACATAATATCGGCACTAAGAAACTGCACATACATAAATAAAACTAAAAATACATCTCGATAATAACATAATTTTTCACTCATAACTAAATACATTAATATTTACAATGAAAATTATGTTATGTAGAATTGTTTTTTCTACACTTTATTGTGCAAGCTTAAACAACTTAAGTAAATTAGGTAACCCTGTTGACGAAGCCAGTTTTTGGATTTAACAGCACACATTTCAAAAAAAATATTTGTAGAACAGAAGTCAATGATACCTCCATTATTCATATCAATATGTAACATTTAGTGATCTTAGCTATGACCTCCAACTAAACAAAAACAACGGCGAGAAAAACAATCAAATTGCACCTAAACAGGCGCACAAAAAATACCTTCAATATTTTCAAATTCAAGAAGCTTGAAATAGTATTATAATAAAGAGCTCCAACTGTTGTACTGTTTAGAATTCAGTATAAAATTTAAAACAGAATTGGTATCTCAAAAGTTGTATAATAACTAAAAACTGCCCTTTGGACCTATTAACTGATTTGTAACATATATAAATATTTGCAAAAAAAACAAGTGGAACTTAAGGTGCGTTTTCCCATGTCATTAAAAATCATGACATAATAATAATGCGAAGTCCATCAATATACATAAAATTCGTTTTCATGAAGAAAAACGTAGCGACACTAAAAGTCATGTTTTTGTCACATGAAAACGAAATTTTACCACAGGTAAACAAATTAAACACAATCAAATAAATTAACAAACCACACAAATACAGCCTGTCGTAAAACGTAATTAAAACTGTACAAACACAAAAAAAACTCAGTTGACAGTCGGTGTCATCACCAAACAGTGGTTACCAATATAGACAGTCTATTTTGAATTATCGCATAAATGGATTCAAAATAAAGTTAGAATCAGGGAGTCCCAAGGTCCGCTGTAAGTAAAATTGGTGTTGTGATGGCCACATTATAAAATTCTTCGTATGCGACTTTATCTGTGATTTGTAATAAGTACAACAAAATTAGTGGGAAGCTGGAGATGTTGGTTTTCACTAACCAGTTGTTGACAAACGAAGCAATTGAGTAAGTGACTTATCCGACAGGGAACACCTATATTTTGACTTTATAAATTTCATGTTGGAAAAGCTTATTTCGCAAACATATGTGCGTCCCAGCATTGAGCCCATTATAAGGTCTGAGTTCGGCAAGTTTCGGTAACGTTCTCCTGCGAGTAACTTAAAAATGACCATTCCTATTTCGGTTCTTTCCTGGTAAAAAGGACCTGACTGCAAATCGCACATTCCAGTTGAAGGGCTGCTCTGCTTGCGTGGCTGAGTATAACCAAAATTTCTCCTCCGACTCTTTTAAAGTCGGTTTTCAAATTCTTCTGCAATTGTGACAATGTATTTTATACGAGTTAAATAAGAAACTTGCTCGAAATACTTAATTTCTTCAAAGAGCTTTTTACAGCTTGAACTTGAAAAGCTTAATTTTAATTTTAAATCCTCTTATGTGGCCATATAAATTGGCAATATTCTGATGCTTTAGTTGATTTTCAAATTCAATTCGTTAAAGTGGGATGTCAGGTCTCTTAGAAATTTGTCATGTACAATTAATTTGATTTTCCAGTTCAGTAAAATGGCTATCACTCCATTTTACTTTCTCACTATACTATAGTATAGAGAAAGTATAGTGATCGCAAAAAAAATCAATGTTGAGATTTTTGTGGAAATATCCGTTTTGGGACCCCCTGAGTCCAAAAAAGTGGTTTGTACAAAATGTCTGTCTGTATGTCTGTATGTATACAAAGATAGAGCGAAAACTATTCGATCGATTTCAAACAAATTTGCACCAGACATGTCAAGTAGGCCTGTATAGATGCACGAAAAACGGTTTTGAAAATTTTTGAAAAACAACCCCCTATTTGGCAAAAAAAACACAAAAAATTAGTTATTATTTTTTTTATAAAAAAAACGGTTCTAACGATTTTGATAAAATTTGGCTCAATTGTAGCTTTTAATGAACCCTACCATATGAAAAAATCCGCATCTTTCTAAAAATTCTCGTTTAGCTAATAATAATAATAATAACTGATTTTTGAGGGTTTTTGGCCATAAAGGAGGTTGTTTTTCAAAAATTTTCAAAACCCTTTTTCGTGCATCTATAAAGATCTAATTAACGAGTTTGGTGCAAATTTGTTCGAAATCGATCGAATAGTTTTCTCTCTAGATAATAATAATAATATTTATTAGTTAATCTCCAACTTTATTAAAAATCATCTCTCCTACCCCACCCTACAAGTCACAGTGAATCTGTTTAATAATTTAAATACGTTTGTGAGAAAGTATGTGCCAGTTCCTGGTACCGTTTATTAAGGAAGAGGTTGCGTAGAGTGAGGAAACGTTGCAAACAGTTTCCCGCGCTTACCAAACGAATATATTTCTATTTATGTTTTTTGCGTTAAGTTTCTCGGACCGCATGAGGCCTCCAGGCCTCGTGTTGGACAGCCCTAAGTTTGAAACAGGCTTTTATTTTGTGTAAGGTTTAAGAGATTGGATTTTATTGTCACCACTATAAAGCCACTAAATTAGTAAGATTTTTGTAGGAAACTAAAAAATCCTGCCTTTAACATACATAACTAACCTATAAAATCCAATTGAATTAAATTTAAACTACCGTTTGCTGAGATAACATGCCAAATATATATTCCCAAATGCGTCTTTGTAATTATTAAACTAAATCAAGCCGCACAACTTACCGAAACAGTCGACATTCGTAAATAATATACTTTTAATAAAATTAACAGTTGGATGGGTGAGCATGCTTCTAAAGTGTATTTGCTATTTTAAACGAGGTACATACGGTTAAAACCCTTATGGCGAAAGCCGACTTTATAAAGAGGTCTTTATAAATATTGTGCTTGTCAAATTTGAACTCTTTGAACGGCCCAGCATACCACAACACAATGTATTCAAGTGTTGATTGTACGGAAAACACGAAATGCGATTATTTCCTGACTGACTGAAGTGAAGTATTGGGCTCGCATTGTTGTATTGTAAAGACAATGCCCAGACTGTTTGCTGGAGTGCTTCCTGGGCAATGCACTATGGGGTCAGAAACTCTTCACTTCAATTGGGATCGGGGCTATTTTTAGGGAGTTAAACGGTGGCTTGTACTCATGTATGTGAAACATGCTGTGAAATTAGTTTGATTTTGTACAAACTTTGATCAATTATTAGAAGCTGTAGTGGTTGAGTATCGCCCAATAGGCGGACGCCTTCTGAAGCATATGCTATATAAGGTGTGATGTTTGTTAAAAGCTATTTCTGTACAAATGGCAGTGCGCGAACAGTTCTTGAAGATCTGAACTTAGGAAAACGTTAACGAAGACTAAAAAGATAATTTTAATCCTATCCTATATACTATAAAGCTATATAAGAATGACGGTCATTAAATCAAATGATACTTCTAGTTGAGCTAAAGACTTGAAATTTGGGATATTAGTGCCCCGTAAGTAACCGATGATGGGAAAATTCATGTAGTGCTAATTTTTTAAAGATTTTTTTAAGATTTCGTTTTAAATGGCGGCAAACGTTGCTCATTTGACGGAAAAAGTATTACCAACTTCTAGATATGGTAGACTTCATTTTTTTCAAATCTTAGTGCTTTGTATAACAAATCGTATAACACTTGTAGTAATTATAACAGAATAATTTCGATAACCTCACAAAATCAAAATAAGTTTTCGTGACAAAATCTTAAAAAAAACGCAGATTAAAACAAACGGATTTTGTTCAATAGATGTTTATGAAACACGCAAGAATGTACTAAAAATTTAAGTTCCTGGTTGTGTAATTAACCAGTAAAGTTTTACATTACTAAAACGAATCTGTCATTCATTTTTCCATAACTAGCTCTTTTATTTTCAAGACGGAGACAAAGTTGGTTTTATGTAAACCCGAAAAAAGATTTTTTTTAACTTCTAGATATGCTACAGACCAGACATTTTTCAAATCAAAGCATCCTGTAAGTTTCAGAATAAAAAAACTAGCTGTTATTTATTATTCGATTTTGATGAAACTGATACTGTCCCTTGATTTGTATTCGGTAAAAACTAATTTGCCATTCGTATTACCACAATGTGCTTTATTAAGATTCAAGATAGCGGTAAAGTTGGTTTTATGTGAACCCAAATAGGATTTCTAACTTCCAAATATGCTACGTATGCCACTTTACCTAAGTCATTACGAGCAAATCAACGTTAAATAGCATTAGTTTCATAACACATTGCACTGGGGAGTTTGAGACAGATGGATTGGTGAGAAAGGAATGATATGTAAAAGCAAAAAAAACGACTGTTATTAGTTTCAATTCAAAAATATTTTAATATTTCATGCAGGAAAAACTCAAAATTGTTCAGTATTCAAGTTGATCAAATAAAGTAACTAAATATTATATACCGTTTACTGAGACGACGAGGGTTTGAACATAAAACAGTCTTACCTGGGCCTAATGAATTTAGCCCTAGAAAAGGGCAAATATGAGGGGAGGGCGTGAAAACTTTTTTATTTATTTTATGATCTAATTTAGTAGGGGGTATCGATCGAAAAGGGGAAAGGGCTAATTTCGAAACACCGCCATTTTCTAAAAAAGCTTTTATCAGAATATTTTGATGGGTTTGGTGGATAAAGGTAATAGAATGCATCAAATTAAGTTTGTGGCTATCTGAGTATTAAAGAATTGTCTGCTCGTCTGCGACCGCGTTGGTATCTCAGCCATTGTTACATGTAATTTGGGTTAGATACAACTGTATAAGGTATAAGGTACCTCGGCACGAGAGATGTTTGGATATATTCCGAAGGAAGTAGGGCTCTACTAAGAGTCGTTAACATAGAACACTTTCGAAAAATTTCTACCTAGTTTTCCGTTTCATGGTCTCGAGCCCAAACCAAAACCAACTGGAAAGTTATGAATGAATTTTTAAAAAAATTCGTATTTCAAAAAATATCGAGTTATGGACAAAAAAATTGAAATTGTCTTCTAGTTACTCGTCTAAAACACTCAACGTTAGCGTAGAATCATATTAGTCATATTTTGGTCCATAACTAGGTTACTTTTTTTACTAACAGAAAAATATTTTTTTAACTTTTTCTTTGGCATTAAAACACAATTTTTTTGTTAATTGGACAAGTTTCGAAATATTCGTCGGTAAAAAGTTTAAATAGTCGCCAATTTAGAAAAATTAAAGGAAATTCGTTGATTATTTGTCTCAAATTAGTTATTTATAACACTCAGAAGCATGCAAAATGTCAACCCCATATTTATATGGTCAAATGATGTGTTTTTTTTTTACACAACACGACAGAACTATATACACTGTTTATATAACTTTTTATGAATACGATAACTACCGTGTTGTGCAAATTACTGCCAGACTTATACATAAAATAGAGATTAAAAATTTAAGTCGAGTTCGTTAGTGGGCAAAATCGGAATAAGGGGGTAGAACAGGGGGAAAGTTTAAAAATGAAAATCACTATATCTCTTATAAATATTGCAACCGGTACACCTCTTTACACCAAAAGAGTTATTAAACCTCTTTTCTAGAAAAGATTAGCAAAGTGCCTTGCTTTAAAAGCAGGTGAACCTAGATTCATAAAAAAATAGGCCTACCTGTTTGTTACTCAGGAGTACAAACTATCCCAATAGAAAAAGATTTGTTTCAATTAGTTTTTGTTTTGAAACGTTGTAAGCACTTTTACTAAATTATGACACTGGTGTAGTAGGCCTAAGCTTATAATTGCCACAGAGATTATTATCGCTACCCTGAGTGCTTGAGTACATGTTTTGTCACTGGTTAATGTAAAGACAAAAACAAGACGATGGACTTCAAGAGGAAGTGAATGACATGTTGACGTCGCATAGCGTGATCACTAATCCCCCGTTATACCAATAATTGGCAAGTAATTGTTGATCACCACAGAGTCGCCGGACACTCCTTGTGGTGTCACGTATGCAGTCCGATACCTCGGTAATTTCGGCAATTGAGCCAACATTTCCGGAGGAGTGCCAAACGGAAACAATTTGGCTTGAAAAAATCGCAACTCGGTTGGAAATTAATAATGTTGTTGCAAACTATTGTTTTAGATTAATTTAAGACAACGGGTATAAAAGCGAAACATTGGAAGCACATCATTTACGACTGAGAACGTCCGCTTTACGTATTTTACAAAACATCCATATATTTATATTCTTTGAACTGGTAAGCAAAATTACGTGAAACTGAACTGTCTATGTATTAAATTTGAATAGCTTTAAGTTGGTGGGAAAGATACTGAAATTAACAAATAATTTATAAGAAAGTTTAGGCCTATAATAATAGTTCCAAATAGTTATTTTAGATCATTTAAAATACTAGTCCAGCTAACTGAAGATGTTCAGTTATGGTACAATCAGCTGTTTTCTTTTAATTTCTACTTCCAAAGTAAGCTGACTTCGTACTTGAAACAATCTGTAGCTCTGATTTTTAGGTTTTTATTTAGGAGTAGGCCTAACGTTTTCGACCTCCGCATGCATCACATATCCCCCCCCCCCCCTCTTTTTTACCCACGGGCTAAGGGGGAAAGGGGGGGGGGGGGTGATGCATGCAGAGGTCTTCAATAGTCTAATACAAAACAGTAAAAAACTATTTTTAACCGAAAAGGTAATGATTAACAATATTTAACAGATTGAATTAGAGGAAAACATTAGAATTATTACCGTGTTAGCAAAACCGTGCAATCTAAGTATAAGATATAAGAGTGAAGATTGTGTATACAAATCTATTATGTATACATTCAAATTATTATCTACATATTTTAAAAATAAACTACTTATTTTATGTACAAATGAAAAGGCACTACTTTTAAAGATACTTTTTATAAATCAAAGTGATCACGTTTTGTGTTAAAGACTTGACAAAACAATATATAACCTCAAATATTTACGAATTTAGTTAATCATTCACAAGTATTACACGATTGTTACGGAACACAGAACATAAACAATATAAAAGTTAAATGATAAAATATAATTGTGAATTCCTTATTTCACACTGTATTTAAAAGACTGTTGAAATGAAAGATATCGCTGTCATCACCTTTTTTTATAAAACGATAGATGAATATTTTATTAGATAAATCAAATAATGTTACAATGCCTCATTAACGTTTCACTGTAAAAAATATCCTCTCCTTACATGAGGTACTGAGCTAGGGCCGGCGAGAATAGAATAAGGGCTCAGCCACTCTTTTGAAGTTGGCCAAAGCCGCCGCTGCCGGTGAGGGGAGGGGACGTTGGTCGCGTGACGTCATAGGGTTGTCAGCCGCGCTTATCCACTAGTGCGGCCATGGCTTTTCCCAATAAATCACATACGTATGACATCAAACAAAATGCCTATTCCTTCAATTAAAACTAACATCACACCAACTGAGGAGATATGTAATGAAATTCCAGCATATTTGAACTCGGGCTTATAGTCTATCCGCTCGGCCGTGATACCTGACTTCAACGCCCCCTCCACTAGTTTGCCACTGGCGGGCCCGGCGAGCGGGTAGGGAGAGGGATTTGAGTTCCGAGAAGCAGGTTTCACGGCCGAGCGGATAGACTATACTCCAAATGGCATTTACAAAAGAGGAAATAGGATCCATGCAATCAAGTAATACAATGCAAATAACAAAATTATTAATCATGCTCACCCATATTACGCGAATTTATTTTGTAATATACTTATTTCAAATGTCACAAAACCGTTTTAAAAACATTTTACATAATTTGTAAAGTAAATAAATAGTGCTTTTATTAATGCGACGCTGAGTTTGAAACTGATTTTCATAATAACTCTTTCAACATGCAATATACAAAAATTATCGTTAAACTGAATAGTTAACAATAAAATAATTTATATATGATTTACAACAATTTTTCATATAAAATGATTATTTTTTTAAAATAAATAAGGGTGTGTATATTGATATGGGTAATTTTTAATAATTTTTTTTTTAAATGTCCATGAATTGTCTAGTTACAAATTGTTTACAGTTGATTATTTTTTACTTTGTAAATTCATAGTTTCATTAAAATTATATTGAATTGGTTTCTAATATTTTAAATAGTGATATTAAAGTATTTATAAAGCAATGTAATTATTTATGCCATAGATTTATGTATACAAAACATATTGTATATTGGTATGGTTTTACTGCACAAGATGTCGAGGGCGAAATTACATGGGCTAGGAAGAAGGGGTTAAGCACATCGCGGTCAACGTTGCTTTCCGTGTTCGGGATATTGACCCTAGCCTTGGAAGAATTACAAAATTGGCTCCAAAACCGAATAGACGAATAGAGGGCAGCCACCTTGGATGCAAACTTTATCATACTAACCAAATGACCAGTGGTTTAGTTTAGTGAAAGAATTTTAATAAACGGTACCAGGAACTGGCACATACTTTCTCACAAACACATTTAAATTATAAACAGATTCACTGTAACTTGTAGGGTGGGGTAGGAGAGATGATTTTTTAAAGTAGTAGATTAACTAATAAATATTATTATTATTATCTAGAGAGAAAACTATTCGATCGATTTCGAATAAATTTGCACTACACACGTCACTTAGGCCTGTATAGATGCAAGAAAAAAGGTTTTGAAAAATTTTGAAAAACAACCCCCTCTATGGCCAAAAAACCCCCAAAAGTCAGTTATTATTATTATTATTATTATTATTAGCTAAACGAGAATTTTTAGAAAGATGCGGTTTTTTGCATATGGTAGGGTACATTAAAGGCTACAAATAAGCCAAATTTTATCAAAATCTTTAGAGCGGTTTTTTTGTAAAAAAATAATAACTGTTTTTGGGGGGGTTTTTTGCGAAAAAGAGGGTTGTTTTTTAAAGTTTTTCAAAACCGTTTTTCGTGCATCTATACAGGCCTACTTGACATGTCCGGTGCAAATTGGTTTGAAATCGATCGAATAGTTTACATCTTTGTATACATACATACATACATACATACAGATTACAGACAGACAGACATACAGACAGACATTTTGTAAAAACCACTTTTTTGGACTCAGGGGGTCCCAAAACAGATATATCCACAAAAATCTCAACATCGATTTTTTTT
>JAGFPH010001398.1:226336-244711 GCA_018207615.1 Philaenus spumarius
TTGTGTTGATAGGTGTTTGAATTATGATATAGTAAGACTTTTTAGTTGTTTTCGTTTGCTATTTACCTAACCTAAAAAAAATTGTGTGTTGTGAAGAATAATTATCTGACTCTAAATTTGCAAAGTTGGTAGCCATGGTAATAAATGTAAATGATTTCAAGAAATGTGTGTTGTTTCAGTTAGTAGGCCTAACTTAAAATTATGTTAAGCTTTTGATTCAAACCAGCTGTTTTCTTTATAATAAGTAACAACACATGTTTGAGTTAAAATAAAGTTAGCCCTTTTCATTGATTTTTTATTTTGTTTGTTTTTGTTTTGTTAACCTAACCTAAAAAAGCTGTTGGTTGTGAAAAATAATTAACTGATTCTAAATTAGCTATGGTAATGAATGAAAATTCATTCAACATGTGTTGGTTCAGTATTAGGTCACACCTAGAATTGTGTTGCTAAGCTTTCGGTATAAATCATCTGTTTTAGATAACCGATGCTTGCAGTGAACCCCGTATTTTGACAATTTTCATACCTTAAAATCAATATTTTGCAAAAATCCTTTCTTAGTGCAACTCTACATAGTGGTATGAAGGTAAGTCACTAGCTATCATAGTTTTGGCTGTATGTTGATTATAAATCAGTCAGTCAATCGGGATGCTACCAGTTTTAAAGAGAGCATTTTGTAATGTAAGGAATAATTTTTAACTTATCACTGAGAAATGTGGCAAAAAAGGTAAAAATTCTATTATTTCACAAAAAGAATTACAAAGTTAATTTTAATGCTTGTATTGCAAAATCCTCATGTTAAATTGTATATCCAGGCAGGAGTGCCCATCCTCCACAAAGCCCATGGCGCAAATCCCCCCCAAAACCTGCCTGTAGGTTCCCTCCCAAATATTTCACCCACTAAAAATCAACTAATCTTAATTAAAGAAAAACAATTGGAAAAGAAATGTTTCAAACTTTAATTGTTTTGTAAAATGTATATTTACATATGTAATCATCGTTTTAAAATTGTAGTTGTCTAAACAGGCGTTGGCCATTATAGTTTAGCATGGTAGACAGCGTCTGGAATTGTATAGTATGCATCCGTGAGAGTTTTGTGTTATTTTTTGTTTAAATTTAATGAAAGAAAGTGAAACACATTTATAAAATAGGTTATTTAAAAATGTTCAAGTAAACAGTTCAATTCTATGATTTATTATCTACAATTTTTGAAATTAAATTAAATTTTTGTATAAATCATATTATATTCCTATTTTATTTGTCAAAATAGGCCTGATTTTGCTAGCGGTCTTGTAGTAAGAACATAAAAAAAGCGTTTTCTACCAAATTTGTTGGAAATTGATATATATTTTTATACACTTCTATTTAGAACTAATTTACAGTGAGTAGCGTAGTGACCGGCCTAACATGAGCATCGCTATAAAGAATAATACTAGTAAAAATTTGTTATGTGTAGTTATGTGTTAGTGTTATTGTGTCATTATAAAAGTACCTGAAGATGGGCGAATGCCCGAAACCACGGTCGTAGGAGAAGAACAAAAAACAAAGGATTAGATTGACATACTAAAGACGGTAAAGAATAATTACTTAGTTAAATATTATTAAATAATGGGAGTTTCCTATGAGTTTTGTTCCTTGTTCCGGGAACTGTTCCAAAAATACCTTTGCACAGGATTATAGTAAATTTAATTGCCTTTCGAATGATATATCTCACAAATCGCACTCGGGTTTGTGAGTGGCAGAAATTGCGCAAAAACCTTACATGGATAATGAAAAAATCATTTATCGGGAGTTTCCTATAAATTTTTTTCCTTGTTCTGGGGACTGTTCCAGAAATACCTTTGCACAGGATTGTAGTAAATTTAATTACCTTTTGATATAGCTCGAAAATTGGAACATGTGCTTTTTAGTGAGAGAAATTGCTCAAAAATTTTACACGGATAATGAAAAAATCATTTATCAGAAGTTTCCTATCAATTTTGTTCAGGGACTGTACCTCAATTACTTTTGCACAGGATTGTAGTAAATTTAATTACCTTTCGAATTATATAGCTCACAAAATGCACTCGAGCTTATGAATGGGAGAAATTGCACAAAAATCAAACATGGATAATGAAAAATAATTTATAGGGAGTTTCCTATCAATTTTGTTCCTTGTTCCGGGGACTGTATCTGAATTACTTTTGCACAAGATTGTAGTAAATTTAATTACCTTGTGATATAGCTCGAAATTTGCAACATGAGCTTTTTAGTGAGAGAAATTGCTCAAAAACTTTACACGGATAATGAAAAAATCATTTATCAGAAGTTTCCTATCAATTTTGTTCCGGGGACTGTACCTCAATTACTTTTGCACAGGATTGTAGTAAATTTAATTACCTTTCGAATGATATAGCTAAAAAATTGCACACGGTCTTATGAGTGGGAGAAATTGTGCAAAAATCTGACATGGGTAATGAAAAAATCATTTATCAGGAGCTTCCTATAAATTTTGTTCCTCGTTCCCGGGACCGTACCTGAATTACATTTGCACAGAATTATAGTAAATTTAATTACCTTTTCGAACGTTATAGCACAAAAATTGCACAAGGGCTTATGAGTGGAAGCAATTGCGCAAAAAACTGACTAAAACCTGGATAATGCAAAAATTATTTATCGATAGCTTCCTATCAATTTTGTTCCTTATTCCAGGGACTGTACCTGAATTACCTTTGCACAGGATTGTAGTAAATTTAATTACCTTTCGAACTATATAGCTCAAAAACAACACACGGGCTTATAAGTGGAAGAAATAATGTAATTTCGTCGCTCTAACTTTGCCATTTTCTTTTGAATCAAAGAAACCGCCATTTTGTGTCAAATCGAAAAATAAAAAATCAGTGTCTGGGAAATCCTACAAGGACCCTTCCACTAAAATTTCAGCTATTTTGAAGCATATTTACTACCATTTTATCAAGGTGGGAAAACCCCATATGCTTTTATACCCTTAAATCCCTACCCAAAAAATGCATTCTTGGAATCGACGAATAAAGACAGCAGGAAGGCGGGAATCTTCCTGAGATACCTTCGATCGTTCTATTCACTTTTCTTTAAAAAAATACAGTATATACTATGTGCAATTCTTAGTAATTCGATTAGAGTAAAAACTATTTAAATAGTCCACAATAATTTCAGTCAATCGTTGAGGTCGTGTGAATATCTAAAGAGTTGGTGCATTATGTTGTATTTAATGTAGTAATTACTGTTAAACCTGTTTATTTGAGTTGTTTTAAATCATACGAGTATATATTATATATAGTCTATTTCACCAACCTGGTGACAAACAATACAATGTGAAAAGAATACAAACTCTAAAACTGTACATTCAGTCTGATTAAAACAAGATAGTACTACTATTTAGAGGGCTTATCATGATCACCATGATCAAACAAAACACAATGTATTTATCACAGGAATTATTTCCTCCTGACCAAACTAAGGGTTATACAGAAAATAGTTTCAAATAGAAAAGTTAATTCAACTAATTATCCACAACTTTCTCGCAAAAGTTTTCATTTTGTCTAAAAATACAAATTTTTCTCGCTTTGAATATTTGTTGTCATCACTTTTATTTTATATAAAAACTTCAAGTAATTTTGGTAAAATTGTTCATCGCAATTATAATTTATATATTAGTACCAGGAGACCGAGCTAAAGCTCGATTATAAGCAGGGCTATGATTTCAATAATAAATATTGGATTATTAAGTTTTGAGGTTAGGCCTATAACATTAAACAACTAAATAAAGGGTATATACAACATTAGGCTTACCTGTAATAAAAATACAGTTTAAAGGATTAACCATAATCTCAACGCTATGCCTCAGAAATAAGTCAGGCCTAAATTAAAGTTTAATATTTCAATATCGATTTAGGCCTAGAGCCTAGTTCGCTCACGTCAATAACTATTATTGCAAATTTCCGTGAACATTGTTTAGGTTAGGCCTATAACATTAAACAACTAAATAAAGGGTATGTTTATTTAGCAGAAGTATTCGTTGCCATGGTAACTATAAATAGATACAACATTAGGCTTACCTCTAATAAAATACAGTTTAAAAGAAAACAGATGATTATTGTAATGGCAATGAAAACATTTGCATCAGCTGTGCTTCGTTTAAAAGAAAACAGATGATTATTGTAATGACATTGAAAACATTTGCATCAGCTGTGCTATGTATTGTTTAAAATGGACAAATTTCACTTTTTAATTTAATAAAAAGACGTAGAAAACAAATTTTCCCAGACTGGTGACCATTTCCAATCGATTTCTCGTGGCCAAAATACCCATATAAAATCAAAAAATCAAAAATCCTTAGACGGAGATTCCAGATCCATTTAGCAGACAGACAATTATCTCTCGCTTTAGAAGATAAGATATAAAATCCAATGTATGTCTGTCTGTCTTCTGTTTGTCCTTTATGCATTACCAAACCGTCCATCCGATTGCTTTGAAATTTTGCATAGTAACACAGGTTAATCCTGGGAAAGTTTTAGGCCATTTACCGAAGCCCTAGGACATTAGGGCTGTTGTCCCACTGGACTTTAAAGTTTCAATATTAATCTTATGGAAGAAAGATTTCTTTTGATTTTATCAGAGGCACAAAAACAGCTGTTCGTATAAAAATCATAGCAACATGTTTTGTTTGTTTACATTCATTACTTAGAAATTTTGAAGAGTATTAGCTTTTTGAGGTTACATTGACAAACTAAAAACAAACACAAACAAAAATCAACGAAAAATGCTTATTATATTTTAATTCAATGAGTAGTCTATCGACCGTGACTCTAAGTAGACGTCTACCCGGATTACATGTCATAATTGTGTGTGTTGTGTTGTGAGTTGAGTGTTTTTGTGTTATATGTAATGTAACTTTTATTAGGTATCTGATGATGAAACATATGTTTCGAAACGCGTCATAAACGAACGCTGAACGAAGTCACACGACGGATACAAGATAAAATTTGTTATATTTGTGACTTGGATACTTATACAATGATTTTAAAAATAAAATAAGTTTTGAAAGTTCTGATTCTCAATTTTCTTGGATTGAAACTATTTCAAAATGTGGATAGTGTATGCCTGCAAATGAATTCTTTCTGTGAGAACAAATGATTGACACACAAATTTTTACAATTACATGGAACAAATAATGTTTGTTAAGAAAGTGGAATTATAAAAAGTGGCAATCTTGGTAAATATTGGGATCGAGAACTTTAATATCCTAGAAGAAGCTGACCACAAATTGATCCTTGTTAGAACCCACATCAGAATTAAACATTTAAACATCAATTCTACTGAACGAACAAATTAAAAAATTAAATAAACAATATATTATACATTAATAATTAAATTGTATGTATAATTAAATGTTTATATTTTTTATAGTTTACTCATTATGGTTTTTTTTTTTTTTTGTTCCAGAACTGATAATGTAGTGAAATACCTAGTGTGCACATATATATCAAAGTTAGCATGAACGGAATAAAACCGCTTTTATGGATATGTTACGTTCATGCAGATACAACGTTCTGCATTTACCGACTGTCCCTTCTTCACGTAGTTACCCTTTTCACCGCTAGGCGGCGACTCCGTACGGTCTCTGCTATTTTATAAGGCAATGGCTTTATCTGAGAATCGACAGCTGATTTATATCTCGTCAGTTAAATTTTGCTTCGTCATAGAACCTTCCAGAAAGGTCGGCCATTTAGCCTGTTACGAACTAAACCGTTAAGACGCTGCAAAGTTGTAGTTATGTCGTTATATTTTAAATAATTCAGTTGCGATCTTAACGACAGTGCATCGCTAAATAAAATGATTTTCTTTTAAGTCCATTTCTTCTGAATACCAGGTATGTGGAGCAATATTACCAGGTTAAAATGTTTTAGCTTTTCATTTTTGGTTATGACATGTACTCTTTGTAAGTTTTATAAAGTTAGATTTACATTTTATATTGTAAATAATATTTCAAGCTCATAGAGTTTAATTCAGAATCTATGTAATTCAATTTTCTACAGCCTAAATTTTAACTTTCACAGCCTAAATATTAAATCTTATGCATTTACCACACCCTAGCCTATTTTATCAAAGCCTAGCCTAAACAGTTATTTTATTCTGTACAAATTTAAAGCAGTGTAACCTAGAACATTTATGGACCTTTAAAGAACTATAATTCTATATTTATATCTCTGATATATTTTGTGATACAAGCTAAGAACATTTTAAAATTTACCATGTGGCCTACAAACATGTAGTAACAGTTTAAAGTAACTTGACAAGTTAACTTTGGTTAAGTCTTGTAGTAACAATTAACATCTTCATTTCAAAATATCTGCTTGTCACCTTGTATCAAAGAATTTTATAAAGGCAAACTTTTAACCAAAAAGCCTAATCTTTAAATGCTTGGTTTTAAAGCCTACTTTGATTCTAAAAAGGTGTTATTTTGTTTTAATGCAGTATTCACTGGTACAAGAATCACACTTAATTGCAACTACTACAAATGTCCTGCTGTTGAAGCCAACCATCAACATGCAGCTGTAATAAGCATTTTTCACTGCTGTTCATAGCTGTTTAAATATAGCTATGAACCAAAAACTTATATTTCTTTTAAAAAATCTGCAGTGAACTTATAAGAAACTTTGAATAGGCTGTGTACTTGTATTTCTTTTGTAACAAAATGAATAATTTATAAAATATGTCTTTTGTATTTAATAAAATTGGGAGGAGCAGCTATAGCATTTTTCGGACCTCAGCCCTAAGGGCTCTGTATATTAGAAATTATATATACTTTTTATAGAGAGACGTCTCAAAATTTTCTTTATTTTTAATTATTTAATTATACTTAGATTTACAGTTGGCCAACGACATAAATGTTAATTATTAAACAAATCCATGGTACTACATGTTAAAATTTTTGTAATCTTGTCTAATCAATTTTGTATGAATTTTGTAATGATTACTAAAGGGGAGGGTTTTTGATTTTTATTTTTGGGGAGGGATTTTAAATTCAACTTAAATTTATATATGTAATTTTGTAATTTGATCTTTTCTTTTGTACTTTAAGGGCACGTAATTAAATTTTTAGTTTAAATTTTACCAAACCAGTAGATTATATTTTATAATATTACTAGCTGACCCGGCAATGCTTTGCTATTGCTTAATTTGAAACTTTGAAAGCCTGTAATTCGTATCCTTGAGGGCCGATGTAAATTATAATGGGATTCTGCTCATTGCTTGATTTACCTAACCTAAAATTATATTCAGTTTTTCATCCAAATCAGTTGTTGATCAAAATCAGCTGTTGATCAAAATCAGCTGTTTTAAGCTTTTCATACAAACAGCTGTTTCTGATAAAATCAAAAGAAATATTTCTTCTTCTTCCTTAAGATTGACCTTCCCTAAGATTAATATTGAAACTTTGAGGGCCACTGGGGCGTAGCCCTAATGTCCTAGGACTTTGGTAAATGGCCTAAAACCTTCCCAGGGTTAACCTGTGTTACTATGCAAAATTTCAAAGCAATCGGATGGACGGTTTGGTAACGCATAAAGGACAAACATACAGACAAACATACATTGAATTTTATATATATAGATTACAATGTTATATTGGTAAAGTGAATGTAGTATTATAGAAATTTGTAGGCAATAAAATAGTCTAATTATTGAAGGGAACATGTGGAGGCCTGTAATTAGTGTGAGTTTAACATGGATAAAATGTAATAAGACAATCAATAAAAAAAATTTCAATTGTATTTTTACAATTTCTATGTAAAAGACAATTTACAATGCACACTATAATCAATTCAATGCAAAACGATGTAATAGTATTTATATCTCTTAAAATAAATGCTATTATTCTACATCATAGTTAAAGTCTGCAGTAAAGTAGTGGTGTGCATAGTGTATGACGTAGGTGCGCACAATGAAGTTATATTCAAGACAGTGTATCCAAGATGGCAGATCAAATTTCTAAACTCATCAAAACAGAAAAGGTAACACACTGAGATTTCTCTTCATATGTCCTTTGTTTTCTAAATATTAAGCTGTTTTCGTACTTTTCTATACGACATAGATTCAAGTAAATTTCAGATCAAATCCTATTTATTTGTAGGTTTAGTAATAACTTAATTAAAAATATAAAAATGGGAAAATAATAGTAACAGTTTGAAACCAAAAGGACATAACTATTCTGAAAAGTTTTCTATATGTACAATCACTGTTTTAAAGGTTAAAGTATAAAATATAGCGAGAGGAACTTAAAACTAAATAAATAACACATTTCAGAATTCCAAGACTGTTCATTTACTATGTAAACCGTAACTGAAATTACACGCTCCACTCTCTACAATTTGTGATATTGTCGGATTAAAGATAGAACGAACGACTCACCCTTAATCGTTGATCCGCCACTGTCCAAACACGGGAAGCAAAATCGTTAGAAGCACCAATTATGTGAGTACAGTTTGAATCAAAGTCGACGGACATGACACCCAAATTACAGCCTACAAACATCCCTTTGCTCTCTGCTACTCCTGTAAACATGGAATAACAATTACAGCAATTAAACTCTGTCCTCACTGCTGACTCCTGTTATATATCTGTATTGTAGCAAAGATAATTGTCAAAATTTCTTATTTAAATTGTTTTTATTTTTATTTTTTAATCTTGGGCATATCAAAATTTGTTTATCAAATATCAGAAAATGTTTTTAATATATAGCATTAATTTAGATTATGCTAGTATAATGATACGTGTGCGTTTATTTGAAATATTTTGATTTTACTTCTGAAAACTTACTTAATTATGTATCTTAAATAATTGAAATAATACTGTAAGTCCTCTTATTGTGAATAAAGTAAATTTTACTAAACACATCTGAAATTATTTTATGTTCTACAGTTTAACTGTTAATAGCCTTTTCAGAGCACTCAGTATATTAACAATTTATTTTTATTTATCATACCTTTTAATTATTTAGAACTCTTTAATCTCGAGTTACTGATCCTGGCTTTTTATTAAATGTGCAATTGAAATTCTATAGCTTAAAATTAACAAAATTGGTTCTATTATAGGCTTCTTATATTAAGACATATATATATATATATAATAAATAATCATAAAAGAATGTTTATGCAGTCTAGTTATAGTGTTCAAGATGTTTTAAAATATTTAAAATGATTAGAAAATGTTCAGATTCAATTTATAAATGCTGCTGAAAATCTAGGTCAAACATTACCTATAGGTGCTTTCATAGGAACCAATATTTCATATAGTAGGTTTTAGTTCTTTTGCTGGTTTACCATACAAATTTATTTATTCTTCAAGGTGCTATTATTCAAAATTGTTCTTATAAAATTTAAAATTCTTCAGAATAAAAATTAATACATCTGAACTTCTTGAGGTGTAATGTAAGAATGCAAAAGTGGTGTTAATGTTTCAACAATCCTGGGCTACTATGGATTACAGCCATCGGTTGTATATTTGCTATAGCTTATTTTAAAGGCACTGAATTTACAAAAATGTTAGTATTTTCCATGCTAGTTTTAATTAAACATATTTCTTCCAATTACAAGATTTTGTGTTCATTTTGCGTTTAAAACTGTTTTAAAAAATGATTTAAACTAAAAATATTCACTTTATATATCGTATTTGTTTAACACCGTCACTGTCTAGACATTGATGTAATCGTTCGATAGATCGCCGCACTGTTTCTTTTGCGAATACATTAATCGATCATATTTTTAACACTGAACATAGCTTGTTTTGTTTAAAAAAAATGATTAACCTATTTACATATATTCAGTTGTTCTTTATATTTACAAACATACAATATTATTTTGATTTTAATAAATTTAATGATATAAACATGAAATAAATACACATAAGAATAGTAAAAAGGTCCTTAGTTAAACCGCTTTAGGTTATAACCAACTGTTATTGATTATGAATGTTATGTTTTATGTATTTAAAGTAAACAAAAGGTAAGTCGAATTTAAAAGAAAGGTTGGTTTTAGATTTAATTTGGTTTTCAATATTCTAAGATTTTGAAGTTATTTTATTTTCCAAACTGATAATTTCTGTTAAGTATATTTTGAGGTTGGCTTCTAGGATATCTAACAAATTTTGTGAATCTTACATTTCACTGTTCTTGTACTAACAGAATCTTACGTTTCAATATACATACAAATCAACCCCTTGATGATTAGCCATGGCTTAAAATGTTACACTATAAATACTGTATGCTTTAACCATTTTGATATTCATTACTATAGCAACCAACTGCACACTATAAGCTGATTAGGTTCAATAACCAATAATTAATTTTAGATTAGGCTTAGTAGACCAGTCGGTAGGAAGTTATTTCTAGTAAATGAATCCAAAAGCCATTTTTTAATTGGAAATTGTTATAAGGTGTAAATTCCCTGGGTGTAATTCTAGATGATGTGGTGATAGCCCCTGTGCTTTTGGAGATATCTTGTACAAAACATATGTATTCATAACTGTTTTATGGACACAATAATTACTGTAATTCTGCACAAATTACTTCCAGACTGATACATTAAATATAAAGATGAAAAATTTAAGCCGAGGACATTCATGAGCAAAATTGGACAAAGTGA
This sequence comes from Philaenus spumarius, assembly GCA_018207615.1. Taxonomy (NCBI): domain Eukaryota; kingdom Metazoa; phylum Arthropoda; class Insecta; order Hemiptera; family Aphrophoridae; genus Philaenus; species Philaenus spumarius. The sequence goes on from JAGFPH010001398.1 coordinate 236,992, forward strand.
TACTGGTATTAATAAGGTTTTTTTGAAAAACTAAAATATCCCTAGAATTTCATTAGTAAGAAAAATATTGCATCTGTTTTTACACCTCCTAAGAGTAGTAACAAAAACATGTTTTAATAATTTTTTGCTAACACCAACCATCCATTAGTTTTAGAAGCGGATCAAATTATGGTTGAAGAACAAATAATTTTAACTCCCCTAGTATGCACAGGATCAATTATTCTGTTCAAAGTTATTGCAAACCTTCTAAATATAATACAAACAATTTTTGATATGTCCAACTCTTACTGCAAGGGAAGACCAAAATCACTACTCTCTCAGTAGACACAATACAGAGCTTATTTAAAGTAGTTGTAAATCTTCCAAACATTACCAAATACTTTTTTGTAAAACTTTTTTATAACTGCAACTCTTAGAACATTAGGTGAAATTAGGGGTTGAAGCTTTACAATTTGAAACTCCATTAGTAGGCACAGAATCCCAACCCTTACTGCAAGGTGTAAATACATTTGTTTAAATAGCTTATGGGAGTAAATGGGAACTTTGAAATCTACCTGCGCGCCTATACGCCGAGTTAAAAGAGAATTTTTATATAACATAATATTCACTACGGTATTAATTTTATTTCTTAAATTTTTTAAAAATTAATATTTAAAGAGTTATTGCTTTACAAACATCACTTTGTTGTGGTTGCAAAACAAATGATTTGCTGTTAAGCAAAACTGCAAAACAAGAACTATTTAAATAGTAATTATAAAGAAATTGATTTATTTTGTTTTTTGCATTATTGGACTGGATATATTTACAAAAATACCTTAATTCCTTGTACTGCTCGCAGACCTATTTTGATCACTCTTTATTCGGTGACGTACGTTTCGCCTATTAAAACAAAATTTATAAAAGGTTTGAAAATGGCTGAAAAAATAGGCGAAACGTACGTCACCGAATAGAGAGTGATCAAAATAGAACTGCGAGCAGTCCAAGGAATTAAGATATTTATATAAAGAAATTGTTTGAAATAAAACATTTTTAGAATATTTTGGTTATGAATTTTTGAATGTGAACAAAAACAATAAAATAAAATATACTGGTTAGAAAATCAATAAAATGAGGGTGGCAATTTCAACTCACAGTGGTGTAAAGGCCAAGCCAAGTGAGTTAATATTAAAAGATATATTTACCTTTGGAGATATCCCACAACTTGACTCTTCTATCAGCCCCGCCTGTAGCTACTATATGATCAACTGGGCTCCATCTTACTGCACTAATTTCACCATCATGAGCATCCTGGAAATCAAGACAAATTATTGATTTATTTGATATAATTTTATTAAATTAAAACTCGCATTCCTTTTTTGAATGGCCGTAAAAGTATTGAAATATAGTCTGCAAAAATAATTTTAAAAGTTTTTATATAGGCCTATATAAATAAACCTTACGCTATACTGATATTAATGCCTTGACTAAATTATAGCAATACAGTATACTGTTTTTGTTTCAACTAAATAAAGTGTGCTCAGTCCACATTAACTAAAATAATAAAAGTTCTACTATACAGTAGGCTAATATATTTTTAAATTAAAAAACAAACAAAATTTTTTTGTAATTTCTGCAATTTTTATTTATGAATCTTGCAGACCAAGGTATCCCCGTGATGGCATTGACGAGGCAGCTTAGACTTTTAGATCTTGATCAGCAAGATTCACAAATAAAAATTGTAGAAATTGCAAAAACATTTTGTTTTTTTTTTTAATTGAACATGGAATTCTATGAAGTCCCATGAAGTATCACTATTAATCGTAATATATTTTTGTTATTGGAAATTTCTAAAAGCTGGATATATTTTTTTTATTCTCATTACTTAACGAATTAATTTGTTCGCTGTAATATACTGCATTACAAAAGAAACAAGAATAATATTAAAAAATGAAACTAAACCAAAAATAATATCACATTGCACATCAGATAAGGAAAAATAACAAAATAATAACATCTTATAAAAATATACATGATAAATAAATCATTTACAGACAATTATGTATTCACTATTTGGGTCTTTCATCAACTAATCAAAAAGAGTTTGAACTCCCTTAACTCATTAAAAAAAGGAAAATAAGACTAATATTACCTACAAAAAACAAATTAATTCAGGATTGTATATTAACCAAATTTATCACAGAGGTGCTCATGTTATATTGTTTGCATGATCCATTATCATTTCATTTCTTTTCTTTTTTTGTTGACAAGAACCAACCTTCTAAATATTTAAAAAATTTACACAGAATTTTTTTATTTTAGAGCAACTTATTGTAAAGGAATGAAACATCCTTGTATATTATTTTTCAAAGGTGCTTTTTTGTCGCTCAATGATAACTCCCTTAATTCTTCATCAAAATGAATTATTCAAGCATCATTTTAAAGGTTTTGTTCCCCGCTAATGACAAAAAATTGACAAACAGCTTAAAAATCATGTTTTCATAACAAAAATTGATTAAAAAGAATTGTATATTATACTTCATATGGTCCAAATTAAAGGCGCCTTTGTAATATATGTGAGTTTCAGGGGTTTTAATTAAGTAAACAGGGGTATAACGTAAAGGGAGTAGCTATGTAAATTTTGGATGAATTAGCCTAATTTAAAACATTGTATTTTATAAATAAATAATAAACATAGAAATTCAAAGGGGGGAATGCAGACGTTTTGGATTATATAAAACAAAATTTTACTTAAAATATATTTTTAATTTTAAAACAAAAAACTTGCATACAATTTGCATATGTCTAAAATAAAAAAACATTATATAGTGTTAAAGTACATTGAAGAAAACTTGGGACACTCAGTTTCTAGCCTACAGTCGATAAACATATGAAAGGACAATTGTGTAAAAACAAGAACAGAAATTTGATTTGTGATGTTGGTATTATGAGTTACTCCGTTCAGGGAGACATATTTACGGCCCCCTGGAAAAAGGAGGTAGAGACAAAAGATAGATGCTTCCTTCGACTTTACTTGTTGCTGATACCTTATACAGTATGGACCTGTTGATTGTCTGGTGGTGAAATGATTTCACGAACATAAGTTTTTGCGGTATTTAGAGTTTAAATACTGTCCAAGTATGTTTAACAGTTAGTAGAGACAGTGTTGTGAACAAATAATGTAAAATGGCGTAAATCGTACGTTGCAAAGCAAAGAAAATTGACTTTGTAAATTTCGTTAGTGTGCGTCGGTTTGAAAGTTAACTAATGGCGAACGTTTGCAAATATATCCCACGTGAAACGATGATTTTGATATAAACGCTTTTCAAGAACAAAGTGAATTTAATGCGGTGAGGCTAAAGTGCTACGAACAAACATCTTAAAGGGGAAAGTTTTAAATAGGGGTATAAATTAAATCAAAATCATTTAAAATGTTGTAAGTTTTCTTTTATCAAAGTGCACTATAAATCAAAACGTACGTAAGTAATAAATATAATAATAATTAAGTCTGCATTTCAAAGTTTAATATTCTAATTTGTTGTATGTTTAAATTTAGTAAGTTAATAATTGGAATGAATGCGTGAGTGCATGTATTTGAGACCAACCATGAGTTGCCAATCTTTCTTTAATAATGTTGTATGTTTAAAATCTAAAATGTGGCATTAAAAACTTAATGCCAACTATTATGTTTTCTTAATTTGAGTCCTTTTCCTTCCTAGAAGTACTTCATGGTAAATTGAACCTTGGTTGTGAAATATAGAGTCAGTGTAAGTTTAAGAAATACAAAATGGCGTTCAGTTGAAACCGCAGTAACAGATTTTGGAGGCAAGGTCTCTGTGAGAAGAACACAGATTCCGTGCTTCTAAGACGAGTTTCCCCGTAGTTATCAGCTGTACGCACAGATGTATATACCAATATGCGTAACAGAGATTTGGTAGTCAACTGAGACAATCACAGATCTGACTATAACATAACCTGCTTTCAATTTTGGGGTTATGTTTGATTGTTTTTGTTGTGGTTAAGGGAAAAGTATTTTTATAGATTTGAATTGGTAATTATATTAATAAAGTAAAGTATACAAATTGAAAGTATGATATTTTGTTACGCAGCAAAAGGTTATTTTTTTTATTAAATTCACTTAGAAAAAACTTGTCAAAATTTGATTTATTTATATTTTTTAAATTTTTATTAATAAATTTTGTTTGTAAACGGCTGGCAAGCGACAGCATGTTACAAAATGGCGCCGAACTGGGCACGTTACACCCAATCTATTAACAATCTGTTTAACTAACATGACAGTTGTTATTTAAATGTTTTACATTTTATGTGCAAGTGTAATCTATCATGCAAATCAATAAAATTAAATCAGCGTAATGCATTATAAATCGTTATAAACTGTTGTCAAACTAAACAAACGTAAATAAATAAATGTAATTTCTTTAATTAAATCAATGTATTGAATCAAGTAAGTAGGCCTACCCCTAACATGCGAAATATTCACACGGGTCAGCTAGTTAAACATATAAAAGTGTTGGTAAAAAGTAACTTTGTTGGGGCGTACAGATACTATATTACATTTTCAAAAGTTTATTTATTAAATTTGGTTCACTAAGGTTCTCAATAAAAAGTAACTTTAAAATTGTAAAAATATCAAAAATATCTTACAGGCAAAATTTAAAACAAAACTGCCAATTTCCTTTTTTATAGATTTTTCTCGGGCTGAAGAGTGTAGACATAGGTACTTCCCCACAACTCAGGCCACGCCCATTATGAGATACTACAAGCGCTTGGTATACGTATAACAATATATGTGGTGGGTAATTCTTTGCCCATTTCAATATAAACTGTAACGTTTTTCACCTCGTACAAAAGAGTTTAGAGACTCTATGCGTAAAGGACACAGACAGAATTTTTTCAATAACGGGCAATTAATTCTTAATATTATACTATATTTATTATTACATTTAGTTACTAAATATAATTTATTCACTACTGGTAACAAAAAAGAAAATTAGAAAGTTTTTGGTGGTTGCTAATACAAGATTTATATTGTTATTTCTGAAGAAAATAATTTATTTTCAAGTGATGCTGGAACAAATTTTGGTTTCGGTGCCTGGCCAATAATGTAGAGCATAACATAAATAAATTTATAAAATTTGATAAATACGTCAAATTGTGTAAATTTATCAAAAAATGTATTTCCTTTTTATTTGTTATTTTTTATGACATGTGAAAAACAATATATTTTACTATAACAATACATATTTTTTTCCGCTTACACACTTCCTTAGCAAGTGATATTTAATTAAATTACAAATGAAAAAACATAGACCAAGACCGGGAGTTGAACCCGGGACCTTCACGTTTCCGTTGTGATGCTCTGCCAACAGAGCTACCCTGATATCTCCCGATATTGGTCGATGCAATCTCACTTTTCATTTGTAATTTAATTAAATATCCCTTGCTGAGGAAGTGTGTAAGCCGAAGAAAAAAAAATAATAACACCACTGTAAGCTGCGAAATAAGAATTGAGATTGTTTCCAATGTCGTATACACGAGGTACTCAATCTATTAATTCAATAATTGCAGTAAAACCGTACAAGTGAGATAACATCGACCAATATCGAGAGATATCAGGGTAGCTCTGTTGTCAGAGCATCTCAACGCAAACGTGAAGGTCCCGGGTTCAACTCCCGGTCTTGGTCTATGTTTTTTTCATTTGTAATTTAATTCAATACATATTACTTGATTCTCAAAACCAAAACCAAAATTGATTTTCAAAAAAATTTAATTATAAGTTTTTCATGATTTATTATTTTTAAGTGGTAATTTAAACAACCGAATATGTGACACTCCTGAAAATTTGGTGTAATTTCATTGTGAACTTTAAAAAAATATAGTAATAAAATCACTAAAATGGGAGATGGTTTACTAACACCATCCTTCATTATAGTGGGGGAATAACTCTTACTAACCCTGGTTAATAGGAGGCACTAAGAGGATTAAATAAAACACATGTTACTTTTATTCCAAACTAGCAAGAGTTTGTTGGAAGATGTAAATAAATGAATTAAAGAAATAAGAAAGGAAGAATGCTATGAGTACATTCTACCAAAAATATTTTATATGAACAATATTTTACACCTCAGATGCAAATAATTGAAATGCAAATGTTTTTTCTCTCCTATATATAACTTAAAGAGTAATATGTGCAAAGTATTAGATCTCTGGCTTCATAGCCCGTTTCCCATTTCTAGAACCTTCTTAAACGTTCCGGAACAGGAAGTCCCTTCAAAGGTTCCCTGTTGAGTTGTTTGGAAAACTTCTGTTTATCTCCTTTTCATTCTAATGTAACATTTTTAATTTTGTAAAAGACTAAAATTAAACTATAGATTTGAAAAAAGTATCGAGCAATTTATAGTTGAATTGGGAAAAGTACAGCCAAGAAATGAATTTTGTTCTTCACAATGAGATCGAGACGATATTCAATTATTTCTCGTTACTGCTCGAGATGTTGCACACCCCTATATTGACCAAATCTGTTATGATAAAACTATTAATTACTTAGCTGTGGTTATTAAAAAAATATATATAGCCTACATAAGAATAATAAATAATACCCTAAAAATTCAGATCTTCTAGATTCGGTTAAAAAGTTGCTGGAGACCTGTACTCCAAAATGAAGATATGAACTTTAAAAAAATAAATGGTTATCAATGGATTTCAAAGTTAAGTCTAAACTAGAGTGAAACATTGCATTAAATTGGAGGAATCCCTTTTAATGGGGTTGGTGCGTGAAATACCCATGGATCTCCCCTAATTTGAGGTTAAAAACAACAAACAAAATGAACCACAAAAATGTACATTTTGTACAAAATTGTTGTACATTTTGTATTCTCCATTATATAAGACAGTATATTTATTGTAATGAGATTATAATAAATAAAACACTTACAAACTTGATACTAGGTTTAGTAGGCACAGCTGCTCCAGTCATTACTGGGCCTATGCAGTCTTTAAGCACTCTATCAGGTGATATCCCTCTAGTGTCTTTAGCTGCATCTTCCAACTCTTTTTGCAATTTAGCATGTTTTTTTCTGAAAAAATAACTATAACATTAACTACATCTAAAACCTAAACAAGTCTGACCAAACAAATTAAGAATACTAGCTGCTAAATTTTATAAAAACCTTCAAGGCCTACGAAATAAATAATATAAAGTCGGGACCGAACCAATAAATATTTGTTGTTCGTTGAAAGTGGCATTCGATACGAATCATTTTGACGCAAATTTTAATTTATTTTCATGTACATCTTTGTGTTGTGTGCCATGCCTTGTCAGTCCAAGGCCAACTGTGCATGAAAATTTGTTCAAATTCATTATTCATTGTTTGCATTTTGTATCTGTTTAATTTTTGCATTTCTTAAAAGTTAAAATATTGATGCGTATAAATTTAAAATTATTGGCAGGCAAAATATTTTCCTAAGTGTTTTAACATTAGCCTTTTCACTTGAAAATTAGTTACAGTAGGATCCCAATTATCTGGGGTTTACTCAACCATGTAAACAAAATTAAAAAACATCTCTAAATCAATTAACACTAGTATGAGAAAAGTCGCATAATACAGGGATGGAGGCACTGTCACTAGGGTGAGTCACAGCAGTGCCATTTTCACTATTCACTGTCTGCCAGCTTGTCTGTCTACCCTCCAACTCCTGCCCAAAGCCAAACCCCTTAATATTC
>JAGFPH010001398.1:250017-274771 GCA_018207615.1 Philaenus spumarius
GGGTTGAAACAACCCCTAAAACAATAAATATTGTGTGTTATAATTTCCTAAAAAGTTTATGTAGAATAAGTTAAGATGGAAGTTAATGGAAGTTTAACACTCCAGTTTTCGCGCTACTTTGATGACCTGAGTGGTCGCACAGGTTGTACCACAATCAAATAATTAGTATTTTATTCCTTAAAAACAATAGGTTAAGTCATGATTGGTTCAAAATAGACTAAGTAAAAGTTTAACATATTTAATGAACAAAAACAATTACAATTAAGACATTAATTTATATACATAAATGTATTTACGTGAAAGTATCTATAACCAACTGGTCTTAACATATATAAAAACTTGTAGTACTCCAACATATTATGTAGTTACTAATAATATAACTACAAAACTCAAAAACTGCAATTTAAGATGTTTTGAAATTATATAAAAATGACCTAATACAATGTCAATTTCAATTTACAAGAAATTCTAACAAAGAATGCTACTTTTCATCAAATAGTTGTGTTTGTATACTTAAAACACATTTTCTATTCTTCCAACAGAAGAGCTTGTGACTAATCACAGAGCGAACAATACATTATTTCTGTTTTTCAATTACTACAAATATTTGCGACACCAGTGAGCTCTGATCCATCAACGTAAGTGCAGTTAAGATATTTTCCCTTGATCCACCCTAAGTTTAAAACTTATTTAATCATTGCTTTGTCTCAATTTTAAAAAGCATAACCCAATTATATGTATGGTAAAGATTAACAAATTAGTAAAAAAATTTTTAAATCAAATAATTAGTTTTTGACTTATATCTAACAAACCAACTTTACCATTTTATAATATAATGCAAATTTAATATAATACCTTATAAAATTTTCATTCTCTTCATTCAATTTTTCTGCATCCTTGGATTTATACTTCATGAGCCGTTCTACCATTTCTCTGTTTTCGTCCTAAAATCAGAAAAACTTTATGAAATTAAATCAACAATTAAAGCCCCACATAAATTGTAAATGTAAAGATTTATAAGTAATTATGTTTATTTATGCAATATTAATGGTTGGAAAAATTTCTAAATGTGATTCACACAGTATAACAGTCAGTTCCAACGAGGGCGTGTAGGCTATAGTTTGCATACATTTGGGTATTGTCACAAAGAAACCTTTGAAAGTGGGTACTACATGGAATATAAATTTGTTTAAGTCTGAACACATGTAGTGCCTGAGGGGTTAACTCAAAACTTCAAGGTTCCACGTTTGAAGACCATAAATGTTTGTCTAGTTGGAAAATTTAAGGTGATTCCAGGCGATGTTAGCCTGTCCAAAACTCCTGTCAAACAAAAACACTTGGAAAGTCTTATTCAAATATAAATTGTTTACATTTTGGAAATTTACTATGATGTTGGAGTGTATATGGATAGGCTATATATCACTCAGAGCATATTTATTACAGACTTCTACGGGCACAACTTTGTTTTTAATTTCATTAGAAAGCGCAGAATATAAATTATTAATTATTTCAAAATAATAAGTTCACAGGAGTTGATTACATGGGAAAACAATTATTTCAAGTAATTATTTCTGCAAAATAAGTAAATGCTTGAAATTATGGAACTACATACAGTATGGCCAAACCAAATGACAATGAAACATATGATCATATGACAAGTATCTATGCCAGCTGATCGCTTGAACTATTGTTGTCGTAGCAATAGTAATGTTCGTAGATTTTGAATCAAGAAGCGTAAAGGTTAAAATTGTTTTAACATCAGAGAAAATTTGTATTGCGGTATACTAAAATTTATTCTCATATGAAATTGGCCATGAAAATACTGGAAAAACAACCTGCAAAAACTACAATATCATAGAAAAATTCCGTCGAGCTAGAAGCGTAATTACACAATGTAAAGGTTGTGAAGGCCGTCAAATTACAGTATCAAATAAAGACGATCAAAAAGATGACTATTTATTAAGCATTGCAGTCACCACATAGACGACGCATTGGCCGGACATCATGAGGCATATGAGTCTAGGCATGAGGCGTAGAAAAGCTATTGGTGGGTTTCTTTACAAGATTGGTCAACGTTTAATACACGCACATAAAAGTACCAGGGTAACTGTTCTACTATATTAAAAGTGGTATGTGATAATCCGGAAAATGTGTGGTTTTCTGACAAATGGCAAATTTATATAACTGGATTTATAAACAAACAATCAACTCGGATTTCTTGGTTTCGCTCGACCAGGCATGATTATTAAAAACCACTCCACAGTGAATGTAAAAATATCTGTGTTGTGTGCGGTATCAGTAAATGGCAATATGGGACCTCATTTAATTGAAGATGACCAACAGATTCCGTTGACTGTAAATAAAATACAGAACAAATTATTATGCCTTTTCTTGACATGTTTCTGCCGAGCACCAGTGGTTTCAGCAGACTACAAACCGTTCAGCAAAAAATCACTTTGAATCACTTTTCTCCAATTTTAGAAACTGTGTGATATCCTGTGAAGCTGATATTTCACATCCATTTAACGCACCTGACTGATCAAATACCACTTGATATGTATGAATAGTGTATTCTAAAGCTGTTTTTACACAACAACCACCGGAAACCACTGCATCAGATTAAGACAGAAACATATTTGAGAGCGTACGAAGAAGTTATAAGTACAGTTTAGAGCATAATCCAAATAACAAAAACATGTATTCTGTCACAAAAAACTTAATTATTTAATTTTATTAAAATTTATTTTCAGTGTCATTTGTTTTGGGCCATACTGTAGAAATATAAGATTGTAAAATACTACAATACGATTGTAAAATGTATTTTAATCCCCATTCATACATAAGAATAGACCCTTGTAGAGTTGGCATTATTACATCAAACTATTGCCAACTTCTTTACATTGTGAACTTCAAAGACTTTGACAAGATAATAACAAAACAATTTTACCTTAATAAAACTGAGTTTAAAACTAGTAATATCAACAGTATAAATAATTGTTTACAAATACAACAACACCATTCACAATTCCCCACAGACCACTTTATACTTAGTATACAAAGAGACAGGCCAAATTTCTTCGGATGGGAGATGAAAATGCACACTGCAGTTATAAATATGAGCTGCCCTAATTCTGGCAAAATACCAAAACTTTAGATTGGACACTGGCCAATGCGACTGTCACAAATTACATCCCTACTAATTTACAGATTTCAATCTTTTACTTCGAGCCTAAAATAAGAATCATCTGTCAACCTATACAACTATTTAACTGTTGTTTACACATTATGATGTTTTTTGGACCAATTAATGTCACTCAGAAGGTACAATTTGTGTCCAATCAGCAATGAATTATTTATATAATGTTTATTATTTTTAAATGTTAGCATTTGAATATAGTTTATTTCCTGTGTCTTGCAAGGGTTCGTCCTTTATAACAGTAACCATATTATGCATAAAAACTGTTTAAACTAGATTAATCACTTACTCTGCTCTAATTCAATCAATAACTGTAAGTACGTTTTATTGTGTTAAACACAATATTTTGCTAGATAAACTTGCCAATTACAATTGTTCACAATAGCATGAGTTAGACAAAAGCTGTTTACTGTCAAGTAAAAATTACATAAAATACATTTCTTTCTAGAATGAGGTAAAATTTAATGTTCCTCAGAGGTCGATTTTACGACAGTTACTGCTTTTAACAGCATAAGCCCTAAGGTTGTTACTTGTTTTGAATGCAAATGGTATTAATGCAATTTTGTTAGATATGAGAATTTGAAAGATCTAGCAGATTGGTTTGCTGCAAATGGCTTATAATTGAATTTAGTACTCAAATTTTGATTTTGTAAGTAATTTGATTTGAACATATTTTTATAGAAACCAAATTTTGGGAGCTCCATACAGATTTAACGTGGAATACATAATTAAACATACCCTATAACAAAGTTAATACAGCATATTTCCACATGTCCTTTCTAAGGAATACAGTCAATCTGAAAACTAAATTAATAATTTACCACATAAGGTTTGTTCAATAATGCAATAAGGTATATTATTGTGTAGTTGTTGATACAATTTAAAAAATACAAAACATAAACAAACAAAATGTCTCTCGTATGTGACCTTTAAAAAAGAGTTGTCAAAATATCACTTTAACATAGCATCGAAATCTGTTGATTGTAATGAAATAAGTTACAATCTTCCGATGTATGTTAAACAAAATTTATAGTTTCTTAGTTTCTAAAAGGTCTCTAAAGCATTTCTGATTATTACAGTATCCAAGATTAGGCTACTTAAATAATAAATGCATCGAGATAGTAATTGTTATTTGAAATGAGATATTATTATTGTTATGAATTTGTATGTTTACTGTCAGAGTGTGATTGTTTTCTATTATTTTTTATTTATGTTTATGATAATATTAATAGTTTTATAGCTTTTGCTATGTAAAATATTAAGTGACAGTAAAATTATACCAAATAAGTCATATTATTTATGAACAATAAAAAGCTAGGATAATGATTTATGGGCCCCAGAAAGTGATTTCTTTTGAAATTTCATAATTAAATCACTTTTTACAAGAGATAATTCCTAATCCTAAAACCAGTCCTTAATATTTTCATAAAACTTTGTATATTTAGATTTCCATTATTAGAAATTCATTAACCTAGGTTTGATCTTTAGCACAATTTTATTTATTTTATGGTGAAGTTTAAAATACATTATTAAAACTAAATGTATGCAAGATAGTGTCTCTTAAAGCATACTTTACATGTATTTAAGTTACAGAGAAATCACAGATAATTTGTTTCCAATATTAATAAATGAAATTCAAATTAATTACTTCTACTTCCACTTTCATAATCCACCGTATTGTTGGTACAGTAGAACCCCTCTTAACCGGCCTGGCCAGTTACCTGTTTGGCTGGTTGATCCGAGGCTCCCGTAAAAAATTGATTTTTGTTTAAAAATAACCTACATATTTCATAAATAAACAAGCAAATAAGACGTTATTGCAACCCATTTTATTGTATGTACCACATACATAAACAAACACCAAAAAATTAAACATTTTAAACTTTGAAAACTGAAATTACATATACTGTATCAAATAAACGGTACCAGGAACTGGCACATACTTTCTCACAAACATATTTAAATTATTAAACAGATTCACTGTGACTTGTAGGGTGGGGTAGGAGATGTGATTTTTTATTAAAGGGAGATTAACTAATAAATATTATTATTATTATCTAGAGAGAAAACTATTCGATCGATTTCAAACAAATTTGCACCAAACACGTCAATTAAGTATTTATAGATGCACGAAAAAAGGTTTTGAAAAATTTTGAAAAACAACCCCCTTTATGGCCAAAAAACCCACAAAAATCAGTTATTATTATTATTATTAGCTAAACGAGAATTTTTAGAAAGATGCGGTTTTTTGCATATGGTAGGGCACATTAAAGGCTACAAATAAGCCAAATTTTATCAAAATCGTTAGAGCCGTTTTTTTATAAAAAAATAATAACAGATTTTTTGGGGTTTTTTTGGCCAAAAAGGGGGTTGTTTTTCAAAATTGTTCAAAACCCTTTTTCGTGCATCTATGCAGGCCTACTTGGCATGTCTGGTGCAAATTTGGTGGGGTAGGTGAGGTGATTTTTATTAAAGTTGGAGATTAACTAATAAATATTATTATCTAGAGAGAAAACTATTCGATCGATTTCAAACAAATTTGCACCAAATACGTCAATTAGGTCTTTATAGATGCACGTAAAAAGGTTTTGAAAATTTTCGAAAAACAACCCCCTTTATGGCCAAAAAATCCCTAAAAATCAGTTATTATTATTATTATTAGATAAACGAGAATTTTTAGAAAGATGCGGTTTTTTGCATATGGTAGGGCACATTAAAGGCTACAAATAAGCCAAATTTTATCAAAATCGTTAGAGCCGTTTTTTTATAAAAAAATAATAACTGATTTTTTGGGGGTTTTTTGCCAAAATGGGGGTTGTTTTTCAAAATTGTTCAAAACCCTTTTTCGTGCATCTATGCAGGCCTACTTGACATGTCTGGTGCAAATTTGATTGAAATCGATCGAATAGTTTACTCTCTAGCTTTGTATACATACAGACATACATACAGACAGACATTTTGTAAAAACCACTTTTTTGGACTCAGGGGGTCCCAAAACGGATATTTCCACAAAAATCTCAACATCGATTTTTTTTCGATCACTATACTTTCTCTATACTAGCCTAGAGTATAGCGAGAAAGTAAAAACAGTTACTTTTTTCTGTTATTTAACATTCAAAGATTTTTAATGCCAAGTCTCTCTAATTTCGTACGTTAATCACATCTAATGCCGTTGAATCTTTTTGCTGCTCAACATATTTCGCAATACATATGTTACAAATATTACATATTTTGCTCCCACAAAATTCAGTAAAGGTTCTGACAAAGCAACAGACGAAGAAAAAGAATCAAAGGTTGTCAATTGATTCTAAGAAAAAATACAGTTGCCGCGGAAGCAAGAGGGGAATTAAACTCACGCTCCCCCTCCTCTGTTCTATCTGCTACAACATTAACACACCTAAAGTTGCGTCACCCCGCTTTATTTTCCAGGAAATGTCCGTCAAACAATCAATGTTTGAGACTTCGGCCAGTTACATTAACATAATCTGTAAGAGAAAGAAAACTCTGTTGTTCCATGGGATAGGCCGGTTAATCTGAGGACCGGTTGATCCGAGACCAGTTAAGAGGGGTTCTACTGTATATTAAAGTTATGTTTCCAATGTGTTTTATCAAATAAATCAAGATCTAGGAAATGTTATATTTCATGATACTTAGCCGTCCTAGTTATGTACAAACAGCTTTTAGTGTTATCTATATTTATTGCCTCTATTACCCTCCCCATCCACTCAAGCCAATGTCCCAAATATTTGTAACACTGTCAATAAATAAATTAATACCAACATTTTCTCCTATCAACAAGTGTTTCAAATAAATTTTATTTTTTACTATAAGAAACAACTACCTAATAATTTTTTTTAAAAATTTAATAAATTGACTATATAATTTGTTGTCATGTACAGATAAACTACAAACCCCCAAATATTTTTTCACTTGTAATGTTTTCACAATAAAATAAATTACACATCAGCAAGATATCCTCTTTACATGAATATTAGTTATACAGCTTGGAGAAATAACGCTCACCATCACAAAATTTTTTAATCTCATATTGAAAAATATGAGATTAAAAAGAAGCCATATTCAATAACAGCGCCCTAAATAATTTTACCATTAGACTCAGTTCCCATATAGAACTAATCATTATATAAATATAAGGATATGTTGTTAATCATTTAGAACAGTTCAAAACTGAAGTACAAATAAACACTTGGTTTTTTTTAATACAATTGAGAAATGCTTAATATTCTCAATAGAGAATACAGAGAATATGCACAACTACACTATTTGTCAGTCAAATGTTATAAATTCTTTTCTTATTGAGATACAGATTAAATCTCAAAATAACTATGTCATCATTGGCCTTCAAATATTTACCACAACTTATAATAAGTTAAAAGACTATCGGACAAAATGTTCAGAAATAAAAAAGCGTTTGGTTGTAAAATATTTTTTGTAAGTTACAAGTATTTTTTAAATGAATCTATGTTAACTTTGGATTATATTACTTGTTAGTTCTTTGTTCTATTTAGATATAATTGAAACATTATGTCTTAAAATGTTAATAACATAATATTATACATATTTACAATTTCTAATAATAAGAGACCTTCTCAGCCGTTGCACAGGCAGCATATGTATACTAAGATGTATATATTATAATATAATGTATTACAGACAAACTGAGCAAATGAATCAGTACACACACTTGGTTTCAACACAAACCTCATAATTAGGCACCTAAAGAATCAAATTTCAAAAGAAATATTTTTGGAGACCGGTATCATTTTGTAAGAAATTTCAAATGTAAACTAGATTAGGAGTTGTATCATTTTAAAGATGTCTTAACCCTATACTTAGATGTCTTACCCTATGGAAGATAGAAACCACTCAACTGGTAGGGTAATGTTTACTACTTACAACAACTTGCGCATATTATCATTTAAACCTATAGAATATATTTCATTCAAGTAAAGTATACATTAAAATATATTATACTATGTAACATGTATTTTATTCATATTTATTAAAATTTACTGTATCTAAACCAAGAAAACAACCTTACATAATAAAAATACATTCATCAGACAGTTTCAGAGGGAGAATGAGAACAACATATTATAGAACTTAAAAAACAAGTTAGAAACAAAGTTATTAAGACAATACGTTTAAATTCAGATTGAATAATGGTAGTTGTTTGAGGGTAATTTTGACATTAAATGCTGATTTACATTAATCATAGACAGAGCGACTGGCTGGTTTCGCATCACTTTTAACGAAGCAATGTTTGAGAAACTGTTTTTTTATAACTTTAATTCTTAGTGCAAGAGAGCAATAAATTTGTTTAATGTTTAATTTATAAGATTTATAAGAGTGAATATGATATACAGAATTATTCACATCAGAATATTCTTTTAGTGCAGGGGAAAGCTATGTTTAATAACTAGTAACAGTTATTAACTACTTTATTTCAATCATCATGCAATAAGTTTAAGAAAATTAAAGTGAACTAAAAAAAAATCCATTCAATGATAAAAACACCACAAAATAATCCTTTTTGGCCAGCTTAGATAAGATTAGATTATTTTGGGGTAACTCCACTGTACCGGTCCCAAGCCCGGGGTCCCATCTTGGGAAAGGAGGAGGGTTAGAGGAGTAACACCTCTTTAGAAAAAAAAACCTTCGTCCATCTGGCTCCGGATGGTAGAACCTTGTGAGGGCCCCTGCCTAGGGTTACAAGGTGAAAAATGGTAAACAAGGCGAAAGAGCCTAAGGGAGTAAACTCTGTTTGAAAAAATCATCAATAATCTTGAAGCTAAATGATGTGTGATAAAAGTACAGAAAATCCCCGTGTGGGTAAGTCTGAAGAGGTAACTCCCACAGCCAGTTCCGATCGGGTGAAAGCCAAGGTGGCCGATGTTGGTTGCAAGGATTATGGGGGCAACCAATCATGCAAAGTTTGTGAAGATGGAGATGGGGTGGTGCACCTGGCCCGGATGGATACAAGTGACAAGCATTCTAAGGAAGAAGGGTGTGGTGAAGTAGTAAACCCTTTTTCAACTAGTCAAAAACTGATCAGGACTCCACCAAAAGAAAAAGCTGAAGAACGAAGTGTATCGGCTGCAGAAGTGGAAATAAACAAAGAAAAGATGCTCCTGATTAATTTGGACAGTTCTCCAGAGGAAAAACTAACAGAGGACAATAAACGGAAAAGAAAAGACACAGAAAGTAGGATTAGCTCGGAAATAAACAGGAATTTGTCTGGCATGGAAGAGCTACAGAAGCTCCTAAAAAATTTATCTGATAAGATTTTGGAATTGGCTGTGATGACCAAAGAAAGTGATACAAAGAGGGAAATAAAGAATAAAGCGTCAAATCTGAAGAACTATGTCATGCGATTAACTTCCAAGAAACATATGGAATATCTTAATAGACTCATGGAACATAGAAATGATAGTATACTCTCAGAAGGCAAGCAAAAACAGTTGAAGATGGAACTTATTAGGGAATAAGCTGTAGGGGATTTAGAGGATACCGTCCGAAACCGAATCGGAAAACCAAGAACAATGAACATATTAACAACAATAAGTGACCAAGGAGAAAAGAACGATGACACACAAGAAAGGATGGAAAGAAAAAGAGTAAGTGAATTCTAAACATCAGTTGGAACCCAAACAGACACTTCCTACACAAATATGGTGGAGGTAAAAACATACACCATTGATTTAGACAAAGAAGAAAGGTTATTTTACTTTAACAGACAAGTCTGGGTACAAAAGAAAGACACCTTGAGGATATTAAAGTTTTGGCCGATTTTAAGAAAGTTCAGAGAATCACAGATGGAGAGACCAGATATATAAAAATGTTCAAACTGTAGTGCGGAATCCACTGAATGCTGTACAAGAAGAATGTTGTCTAGTAAATGCTGAAGCGCAGGATGTAGGTATGACCAGATATATCCAAAAAATGTATCGGGAACGCTTTCCAGATCTGAAGGAGATAATAGAAACCTTTGGGGTGATAGAGACTACAAAACTGTATGAACTAAAGGAGAAGAACAGTTATAATACTAAATTATGAACAAAAAGGAAAATTGTTATAATACTGACAGACGGAAAGGATAAGGACCTCTGGGAGCAACTTAGTAAAGTGAAGGGATATGTGAGACAGAATGGAATAAGAAAAATAATCACCCATAAAATTGCATGTACGGAAGATGACACCCTAAAGAAGATGTTACAGGCAATATTCATGGATGACGAAACTAAAATTGATTTGTACGTGCCCAGGAAGGATGCGACAGGTGAAAAAATGAATAATATGCCAGCGGTCACAAAAAGGATCCCAAATACTTACGCCATCCCGTTGGACAGGAAAGGTATGGAATATAATTAGCTTCTGAAGGAAGTAAAGTCTGTTCTTAAAGATGTAGAAGGACGAGAAGTCATCCAGACAATTCGGAGTATCAGAAACGGTAATCTATTAATAGTCACTGTCATAGATGAAGAAAAAGTTAATAAAGTTAAAGAAGCTATCACTAGCCGTATCAAGGATGCCAAAATCAGGCAGACTGCCCCTAGGCATGGCAGAAGAAGCAGAACCATATACATCAGGGATCTGGACGCCACAACCAGCAAAGAAGAGGTGGAACAGGCCCTGAGAGAAATTGTAAAAGAGAGTGAACAAATAGTTGGCAACCTAAGGCCAACCAGGGAAAATACCCAAACGATCAGTCACGGTGGACCAAAAAAGATTGTGAACATCTAATTCAAAATAAATACATCAGTATTGGATTGATCAGAGGAAAAGTAGAGGATTGATGTCACTAAGTGTTTTCGGTTTTGGAACTATGGACATATGGCAACAGACTGCAAGAAAGAGGATAGGACCAACTGCTGTTTCAAATGCGGAAGAAGTGGGCATAAAACCACTGAGTGTAAAGAAGAAGAAGAATGCCCAGTGTGTAATATAAAGGGGCATAAGGCAGGCAGTGCTAGGTGCAAAGCGCTACAGATGGCAATCAAGGAAGGTAGAAATAGTAATAATACCCCTCGCAAGCTACTGATAAACCAGGTAAATACGTGTCTCCAAATAAAGATGACAAAGATAAGAATGATACAAACAAACATGAATAGGAATAAAGCGGCGATGGATCTGCTAAACAAGACTGCTGAAGGGGAAGAAGTAGATATAGCAATAGTCAGCGAGCCAAACAAGAACATAGTAAGCAAGCAACCATTAAAACAGCGGGTTAAATTTAGAAACTGCGGAGGTGGAAATGGTTATGCCTGGGTATCTTTAGGGGATGTAATTATAATGGGATGCTACTGTTCACCGAATAGTGAGCTAATGGTTTTCAATCATTACCTAAATGAAGTGAAACGAGAACTTAGTCAGCAAACAAATCTGAACATTATCATAGGTGGTGATTTTAATGCTAAAAGTCACGAATGGGGATCTCCTCGAGAAGACCAGAGAGGAGGAAATCTAGTTGAATGGCTGGATGAGATGAGACTGGTAGTAAAAAGTACTGGAAGCAAACTGATGTAGGCATGAGGCAGGAGTGAATCACATCTAGATGTCACAGCATGTTCCAAGCAGCTGGTCGAGTGTGTCAGAAACTGGTGTGTACTAGATAACATAAATCTTAGTGATCACCGAGATATAATGTATGACTTTTATGACAAAACTAATACAGTTGCTCCAGTGAATAAACCAGATGCTATGGGTGGGTGCAGAGTAAGCCCTGGCCTAATGGAGGAATTTGACCATGATTCGAAAATAGAAATGGCGAAATTTGAAAAACAAAGTCTATTGCTTACAGAGAGTGAATGGGGTGTGGCCACTGCAGTGGCATGTACATTGGTTTTTGGTAAAACATATACACAAACCAGAAGGAGGCCACTTTACTGGTGGAATAATGAAATTTCAGATCTTAGAAGGGCATGCTAAATAGAAAGCCATCAATTGCATAAACTATTAGGGTAAAAGCCAAAATAGAGTACTCTGCAGCAAAAAATTACCTGACTACGGAAATAAAAAGAGCTAAGAACCTGGCATGGCGGGAAATATGTGAGGATCTGGATAGGGATTTATGGGGCGATGCCTATAAAATAATTAGTGGTAAGATGAGGAAAATGCCTCAAATATCACTCACAGATGAAAGGATGTTGGAGATAGCAGACGACCTGTTCCCAAGACATCAAGATACCCGATGGTCATACCCGGCCGGAGGTTGCTAGAGATGATGTGGAGTGCTTCGCGGAAGAAGAAATTAGATCGGCTGGAGAATCTATAAAGATAAAGAGAGCTTCTGGGCCAGATTTTATACCGCAAGAAGTTGCTAAAAGAATAGCACTGCAACACACCAACGAATGCGTAGAGTTGATGAATAATCTTCTTATGTAAGGATACTTTAGAACCGAGTGGAAGAAAGCTAAATTTGAATTAATGGAAAAATCCAAGAAGAATAAGGATAGTATACCAACGTATAGACCATTGTGCATGTTAAATACTATGGGAAAAATATTTGAGCGACTCATCTGCATGAGACTAGAATCTGAGATAGAGATGGGTGGCCTTAGCAAATCACAACATGGTTTCAGGAAGGGACATTCAACAGTTAGTGCAATGATGGAGGTAAAAAAGATAGCGGACGAGGTTAACAGTGGGCCCTATAGAAATCATGGGTTTTGTGCTCTTGTCACTCTTGATGTCAAGAATGCGTGTAATAGCGTCTCATGGATGGGAGTGGTGAAGGATTTGCAGGTGTGTAAGGTGTCACCATACTTGATTAGGATGACTATGAATTATCTTCAAGATAGACAAATCAAAGTCGGGAAAAATGAGATGATTATTATGACATGTGGTCTTCCTTAGGGTTCGGTCTTGGGGCCCTTACTGTGGAACACGTATTATGATGACGTACTAAACCTTAGGATGCCAGAAGGTATAAGACTAGTTGCGTATGCAGATGACTTGGCTATTGTGGCCAAGGCAAAAGAGGGAAATATGCTAGAAGGAAAAATAAACCAAGCTATCATGTGAATTAGTAAATGGCTCCAGAAAAAGAAGCTGTGCCTAGCTCCACAGAAAACAGAGTCAGTACTACTAGCAGCTAGGAAGTCCCTGAGATCCTTAACATTTCAAGTTGAAAACATCCATGTGACTACGGGCTGGAGTTTGAAGTACGTAGGAATTTACTTTGATCACAATTGTAGAATGGTAGAGCACATTAAAAGGATAGCAATAAAAGCAGAAGGAATAGTCAAGGCCCTTGAATGTATAATGCCAAATAGGTTTGGAGCTAGAGCAAGTAAGAGAGGGACTCAGGCCATGGCAGTGTATTCTATAGTGATGAATGTGCCGACACGCCCAGTGATGGATGACTGAGTGAAAGAGATGAGTCACCAGAAAGTTCCCCTTCCTCTTCCCTTCCGGGCCCCTCCAACACCCCTACCATCCCTCTCATAGCCACACGTATTGAGGTAGGCTACATCATGGTCAATGGTGCTTTGCTGTCGTAGGAAACGTTGGCGTTGGCTTTGCCATTCTCAGAAATATTAAATTTAAATGTGTCTTATTTTAATATAGATTGAGATTGAAAATTAGTCAATATTTATTATTTTAGTGTGATTAGTTTTTAGTTAGTTTTAGTCATGTATAAAAACCGTCCAGGGCTGAATATCGCAAAAGAGCCAAGGAGAAAATGAAAGAAGGCAATCAATCCTCGACGAAACAGGTGAATGTTTGATGAGAACGACAAGCTGAAACACCTGAATTCTCCGAGAAGAAAAGGTTCCAACAGTTAATCATACAAATAGTTGATCGAATTCTAAATGAACTAAGATAAAGGTTCCAGTCCATTCAAAATATGAATGGCTTATTTGGGTTTCTTAATGGATCTAGCTTTGAAACAATGAACGGAGATGAATTGAAAAAAAGGCGATTGAGTTAGCAACCACGTACAAAGAAGACTTAGACAAAGACGAATTAGCAACAGAAGTCGAGAGCTTTAAATATCACGCATTGGATTTAAGTCCCAATATAAAAACAGCTACTTCAAGAGATCTTCTGAAGCTAATAGAAAGGAACAAAATGGAAGATGCCTACCCAAACTTTGGTACCGCACTTAAAATTTGGTATTATTTATATTGAACATGAAATCGAATCCAAACTATCTTTTGATGACCTTGTTAAAACATTTGCACATAAGATAGAGTTTTAGTTTGGTTTCCTGTAAATCAGAATTCCAATTTTGACAGTTAATGTGTGAAGTTCTCAACATTAGGCCTAATAAATGCACAGTTTGTAAACTAAGTATGATTACTTATTTGCCCGTAATTCCGGTTCCCGTCACCTAACTTGGATGCATATAATGAGATTTTTCATGTTTATAATAGTAAAAGTCTTATCGCCGATGTTGTATTACTACTTCGAATAAGTCAAGGAGTCAAGCCCACTTCCTACAGATATATCGCTGGTCAACTTCCTGGAGACTTTCTTTTTGAATTAAAAAGTTAAAACTTTTTGTTGTTTATGTTATTAAAATTTTAATTGCGAGAGTTTAATTTAATTTATTATTCTGCTGATTATAAATCTAAAAAAAAAATTTAATTAGAAAATTTTGTAAGTCTTGTTTTTAATTAAAGTAATAATTTTTAGGGGGTGAATATTATAGAATGAGATGTTGTCCAAACGATTATGCTGATAGGGTTCTCTCAGGAATCTCTATTTTAGGTACCAGAATACACATTCCGACTGGCTTATAACAGGATGAAATCACACATTATAATATACCGATTTGTTAAAGATAAGCATTATTACGGGGGGCGCCAAAACAGATAGCTGTCCCGGGTGCTGAAAAACCTAATTACATCCCGGGCACCCCGCAGTGACATGTCTTGACGACTCTTGGGCCTGATCGCAAAGCCGACAGCCTTGACCTTCCTAGACTCCAACTGTTGTTAGATGTTTCTTGAAATGAGTCTTACAGTTCTTTTGAGCTCCTATCGGTTTAATTTGATTAGGGACTTTGCCCTGCTACGGCTAATGCAACACAATGGTTCGAGCCTCATAAAGGGTGTGAAGCACCTGTCAGTTTGTTCCCTGCAAAAGTTTGACGTGATTTCTTCCACCAAACCACCGCTCCGTATGTGACTTTGGAGTCTAATCGTCGATTTATACAGCCAAAGGGCTATATGAGGTTTGAGACCCCAAGTAGTGCTAATAAAGTGAGCGCACATTCTGCCTCATGAATCAAGTTGTCAAGATGTGTATTCCACATCAGCTATTGATCAAGAATTACTCAGATACTTCACCGATGCGGAAATTCTCAGCTGGGTGTTGTCCTTGAATATCCTCTCCAGGACTGATAAGTTTCTTTTCCTAGTGAAGGAACCATCCTATGGTAGTTTTGCTGGGATTGACGTTCAGGCGTTCTTTTGCACATAATTTTTTTACAAGTCTCGGGCATATGTTTACGAGATCCGAGACTGTGTCATTACTTTTCCCAATAAACAAGTTTGCTAACATAGCCTTGGATGTAAGTTCCTGACTGGCTGATTTCTAAAAGGAGACCATCGACCACCATGCTCTACAGCAGAGATGAAAGAACTCCACCCTGTGGGCACCCTCTTGTAGCAGTGACCTCCAACTATTCGACTTTGTAAACGCCTACTTTGTAGCATGGAGTGCACCCACCTTGTTATGGCCGGTTCCATCTCTCGCACTGGCAGTTTTTGCCCTATTGAGTCAAACGATGTGTTATCAAATGCACTTTATATGTCTAAAAAAGCGCATAGGGCTATTTCCTTCCTTTCCTGGGCATCTTCAATTCTACCCACAAAAAGCCTAAAGGCGCAAGTAGATTTTGAATACATCCTACTCACATCATAAGCTAAATATTAAACCAATTTTACAGTTATAAATACAAATACAGACAACAGTTTCAGACTGAAGATGTTGGTAATTTTTAGAAGATTTACAACAATTCTGAATGTGCTTGGTATCTTATCTTCTAAAGCGAGAGATAATTGTTTGTCTGCTAAATGGATCTGGAATCTCCGTCTAAGGATTTTTGATTTTTTGATTTTATATTAGGCTTTTGGCCACGAGAAATCGATTGGAAATGGTCACCAGTCTGGGAAAATTCGTTTTCTACGCCTTTTTATTAAATTAAAAAGTGAAATTTGTCCATTTTAAACAATACAAAGCACAGCTGATGCAAATGTTTTCAATGCATCAATTACAATAATCATCTGCTTTCTTTTAAACTGTATATTTTATTAGAGGTAAGCCTAATGTTGTATCTATTTATAGTTACCATGGCAACGAATACATAATAAACATACCCTTTATTTAGTTGTTTAATGTTATAGGCCTAACCTAAACGATGTTCACGGAAATTTGCAATAATAGTAGTTATTGACGTGAGCGAACTAGGCCCTAGGAATAAATCGATATTGAAATAATACTTTAATTTAGGCCTGACTTATTTCTGAGGCATAGCGTTGAGATTGTGGTTAATCCTTTAAACTGTATTTTTATTACAGGTAAGCCTAATGTTGTATATACCCTTTATTTAGTTGTTTAATGTTATAGGCCTAACCTCAAAATTCAATAATCCAATATTTATTATTGAAATCATAGCCCTGCTTATAATCGAGCTTTAGCTCGGTCTCCAGGTACTTGTACATAAGAGAGTAATGAATTTGTTGTTCTGCAACAGAATTTTGGTCACCTTTTCAATAAGGATTGTCATATCAAAAAATGTTATATATACAAGTTTTAGATAATATTTAGAAAGTTTACAACAAATTTGACTTTGAGCCTACTAAAGAACTCATGAGTTGTTTTTAACTTCAAACTATATTTTTTCCATCCCTTAAACTGATGGTTGGTGTTTAAAAAAAAACTTCCCATTTACTCCCTTTTTCCGATAATAGAGTGACAATGAATTTCTATTTACAGAAAAAAACTGACACAATTTTGGTGCAGGCATATTACAATTTTCGTTAGAAAATTTTATTGTTAATTTCCGACAGCGGTTTTCATAAAATTACCCTGAATCTCGACAGTCAAATAAATCTAGACTCTTTGTTATAATATATCTTATTAAAAAACTACAATTAGGAAAATACAGAAATAGTGTTTAATTTTACATGGACTCCACCATCTGGACCCTCAGCTGTCCTTACATCTCTTATTTTATTAATTCAAAATTAAGTAGGCCTAATTCATTAAAAACCTAATAATAGCTAAATATCAAAAATTCTAACAAATAAGTTTTTAATTACTTTGTCATATAGGCCTACAACAATGCCAATTGTAAAAGTATTAATTGATTGCACTAAAGAACTAAACGACAAAATATTATATCGAATTCAGATAAAATTTATATAGAAACTAAAAAAATTTATTTTTCTGAACTAAAATGAATTACACTGACTTTAAAGCTCTATGGGGCTCTGTATTACTTTACACTGTCAAATAGAACAAACTAAAGGCAAATTACTAACCTGCAATTTCCTCAACTTCACCTCAAGATGAGTGAAAGCCAAATGTAAAGCCTGATGCTCATCTTTAACCACCTGATTCAACGCCTCCAGTTCTCTATTGCTAGTGCAGTACATCTGGATTTCTGCTCGTAAACTCGCTATCAATGTTTGACTTTCATGTAATCTGTTTACAAATACATTAAAGTTAGTGTTACTTTAATAACATCTACTTAATACCCAGAATGCATATGCTATGATACCTAATAAGGTCGGCAATTAATATAAAACATACTTCACTGTTAGACCATATTCAGATGTAGAAAACATACATGAATGGACATTGTAATTGAAACATGTACTATTCTGTCAGAATAAATGAAAGGAAAGAGTTAATACGTGTTAGCCAATGTATCAAGGTTTGTGTTGGCACATGCACATAAAAATGTTAGGTAAATAGTAAATAATACATACAGTATTTTGATTTATATTGACCATTAATATATTATCTACTCATTCATAAAACTCAATGGCTTCCTGTTTGTCAGTTATACGCCTGAGTACTTCTTAACCCTGGAACTGGCAGAAGGCCATGCATGGCCTTCTCTCAGGCGCAGAACGCAACAACTTCACACATTTGCAAAAATGTGCATATATTTGCATAATCGCTAATTTAACCCACTTAAAATTATCCAATCGTAATAAAACTGGCACCATTGGAAAGGAAATGAATTAAACTTTAATTTTTGTATTTACAACTTTTTCGTAAAACGTATATTTACATACGTAATCATCGTTTTAAAATGTGCACATCGGCCTACAGCTGTTGCCACGCGCGAATCTGCGCACAATTGTACTGTTATTTCTCACTCTTGCAACGTTTCCCACCATCTACAATAATGTTTCTTTGGCATTTCTAACAATACCGTTGGATTGGTCGTGATTTCATCTTTCTGTTGGTGTCTTCCAATCAGATTTCACAGTACATTTACTGTTTCAAACAAGAGTTACTGTAAACCCTTGCGATTGGACAGTCTCTCAACCGATAAACACGCCTTTTTGTCAACGATTATTTAGAAGGCAACGCCCAATGTTTTGACAGATTGCTTTATACCATTTTGTAGACGAAAGTCTGTAGTTTCTAATGGTGCCAAGTAAACCGGATAAAACCGGTTTTGTGATTGTCTAGACAGCAGTGTAAAGTTACGTTGTTGTGAGATCGCCTCGGGCTTTTGTTCCCACGCTATTCATAATATGACGCAACCTACTGCACGTGTTGATTCGGGAGTTTTTATTCGACTGATGTCTTTTTGTTATTCAGATAAATGTAACTCAAACACTTTTGTGAACTAAGGAAAGACAAGTACACCGTTCTTTTCATTGATTTATCCTCTACACTTTCTTATAATAATATTTCATTTTTGGTCAAAGCATATATTAGTAAAGCACGTTACAATCTAGGCCTAGGTAGGTACCAGTTGTGTACTTGAAACATAAAAACGGGTTTTTTCAAAATAAAAAATTTGAAATTGATAAATGTTTTTATACAGTTCTATTTAGAACTAAATTACGAAACTTTTTTACGCTTACTGTTTACTATTTACTCCATGTTTACTATTTTTTATGTAGGTCTAAAGTTGAACTTTTTCCTTTCGTTACTGAACATTTTTTCTTTCTTGAGCTAATAACTTTTACAATTTCAAAATAAACTAATTTTTAGTGGCATATTTGAATTCTTTGAAGGTGCTTCTACAAAAAAGCTATTGAATACTTTTGGATTGGGGTTCATTTACTATTTTTGGCGAATTTTTAAAAATATGCTTGCAAAACGCTAAAAACGGGCTGGCCAATTTTAGCTATAGCATTGCCAGTTCTAGGGTTAATAAATTTTCAAGTATTTTAAGGATTTTATGAAGCAATATGTTTTAAGAGTTACATATCTTAAAAGGAAAAACTGGAAACATTATACAATCACTTGTTTATCAGTCTTACAAGATCTTGTTTATCAGTCTTGTTCACAAAACAAGATTTACACATAAAAGAAAAAGTATAGCACTTTTACAGCACATAAACAATACTTTTTTTTAATGCAATCAGAACAAGTAGCCTATTTAAAAAAATCAGAAACATTCAGAGGTTTTTATTCTTAATTTCCAATGATGACACAAAACAAGGACTGAAACATAGCAGCTTTCAGGGGTTTGCCCATTTTGAGCTTCATATTTCTAATGATTTAAAGAATGTAAAAAACAAAACAAAACAGATATCAAGGGGTTTTCAGGTGTAGTTAATTTGTTAGTTAACCCTCAAAGAACTGCTAGGTATTTCTAGGGTGGCGTGCATATATATATATATTTTTTTAAATATGTATAAAATTTTGACTAAAAGTAAAAATAGACTTATTATATATCATTATAATCAGAAAATCATGAATTTTGTATTTAATCTTAATATAATTGTCTTAATTTTAATCCTAGATTTTCAAAGCTGTTTGTTTTGCACAATTTAAAAATTTAAAATTTATTTTTCAGATATCCACCCACTAAAAATAATTTCAAAATGTCACTGTATAAAGTCTAAGATATACAAAAGTTGCACAATTTCATGCTGAACAAAAAAATGTAAAACTGTAACACTCTACTCTTCCAAACAAATTATTCTGGTTCATTACAAGAAGAAAAAAACGTCTAGCATCTAGCACAGACACAGATGTGTGCACTAAATCAGCTGACTTTACAATGCTACCAAAATTATATTTTTTAAAGTATCGATTTTAAACTTTATACTATACTGTAGTAATCGATTTCTGACAAAACCATATAAGAAACTCTCAAGATTGAATGAAAAATGATGACTTGAGACCCGTTTTAAAATACCTCTGTAGAAAAGTAGCAAATGCGACTTTAGAACTACAGACTGATTTATAATGATCGCAAATGCGACTTTAGCGCTTGGAGGGTTAAGACTATAAATAATACATCTGAGCAATTTTACAAATAGACAAGATAGTTAAATGTCCTGAAATAATTAGAAGTTGTATTTTTATTTATTTTCATACTATTACTATGTGCATAATACACATACGTAATATACATACACTTACATTTATATAACATAATGTATCCATACACAAAATCCCTTATACATATCTAGCTACAAAATTCACATATTAGTTAGTAAATCGTAGTTTAGTAGTCTGTGTGACATATAAGTAGTTCAATAATTGTTTGGACATCAAATTTTACAGTATACTTAAACATATTTCCAACTATCATAAAATGAATACTAGCTTACCGTTATAATTTTAGAGCTTATGTTGTGTAGTAACTATCCTGATTGTCACCCTTATTTAAAATTCAAGAGTTGCTTCTTTTACTTTTAGGTTATTACCGTGTATAAATAGCTTGAGAAAAATTGTCACGTACATGGACACTTTGAATTAATCAATAAAAGCGTCTCCTTCAAAATTTTAGTTTGATTGAAAACCTTTCTTTTCAATAACCAACAATTTATATAAAATTTGTAGGCCTAAATATTATAAAATAAACACAGCCCCCAGGATTAAATTGAGAATTATTTTTCATATAAAAAAAACTAAAAAGTTTGGTTTTGTTAAACCATAAGGCAATCACTTCATTTGCTTTTTTCACTACTAAGGCTTAACACGATATAGCAAAAAAATACATTACAGATAATGTTTTTATAAATTGAAGTATAAGTTTACTTTAATGTGATACAACAAGCTCTACACATTTCAAGCCTATGTTATTTAATGCTGTAAAATTTCTGTGAATTTCATTCAAATAATAAAGTTGTACAAGTTTTATGCACGACAAGATAAGGCCTAAATGTATCCAAAAATAAACGGTACCAGAAACTGGCACATACTTTCTCACAAAAATATTCAAATTACTAAACAGATTCACAGTGACTTCATAATTGTATTAAAGTATGGTGGGGGGTACATTAAACTAGGAGAGTAACTAATAAATATTATTATTATTATTAGCTGAACAAGAATTTTTAGAAAGATGCGGTTTTTTGCATATGGTAGGGTACATTAAGGGCTACAAATAAGCCAAATTTTATAAAAATCGTTAGAGCCGTTTTTTTATAAAAAAATAATAACTGATTTTTTGGGGATTGTTTTTCAAAACATTTTTTCTTGCATCTATACAGGCCTAATTTACATGTTTTGAGCAAATTTGTTTGAAATCGATCGAATAGTTTTCTCTCTAGACAGACAGACATTTTGTAAAAACCACTTTTTAGGACTCAGGGGGTCCTAAAACGGACATTTCCACAAAAATCTCAACATAAATTTTTTTTGCGATCGTAAATTTTTTTATAGTATAGTGAGAAAGTAACTACAGTTTCAATTATTTTGTCAACTAACATTTTCTGTTTCATGTTTGGCTTAATAATGTTTCAGACGTCCAAGTCAGTTGTAATTAGCAATAGCAACTGCCTGGTGACAAATTTCTTCCTATTTCTCTTTATATATTTATGTATTTTACTACATAAAACTTTCAATGATAAATAATTTTCCGTGGTTTTTTATTTCAAAAGACATTTTCTTGTAATTTTAGTTTTAAAAATTAGATGAATAAACTTAGTTTGAAAATACATTGTCCCCTACACTTCTACATTTGTTAAATCACATTATTTACACTCATAAAATATTTTGCAATATCCATGGCTTCGCACCTAATTTTCTTCAAGAAAACGATGCTAATTAGGAGGGATATAACTTATCAAATTTGCCTTGTTTATGCTAAAAAATTATCTGGTATAGGAACTATTTTTTCTTTCACTCCTATGTACAAGTAAAAAATATTATTCTAGACTTATAATAAAGGCTTTAGTACACAACGTGATAAGATTATACTGGTAACTATTTGTTTGTATTCTCATAACTAGAAGCTGCAAAAAGTAGTAGTTTTATGCAACAGGACCCTGATTTGAACTTTTTAGAAACTAGTAAAAATGAAACCATTTAATCAACTACAGACATTATGACAATCAGGATTTTTTAATCCTAGTCGCCCCAAACTATATGTTTTATCAACAAAAGTTTTTATAACAAGATCATCTAAATTAATTGCATACTGGATAACATTGGGACAGTGATAACAGAAAGTTAGATAAACCTACGTAACAGTTAATAAATAACGTACGATAAGTAACAACAAAGTAAGAGTACATAATAAACTCCATTCAACAATGTACTACAATGTACTACAACAATCCTTTCATATGTTTTTAAGTGTGGGCATTGATTGAAGGTATAAATAAAAAAGGGTGTTTTTTTTAACTGTATCACCAATAAGATCTCAGATAGATCTTTAAATAGGGAACTTTCTCTAATTTTTTTCCAGCTCATTAATGACATCGGTTTAGAATTTAAAATAACCAGCAACAAAATTTAAACAAGCAGCGAACTTCAAAATGTTTAACGAGAACCCCTATTGTGTACGGTATTTTCAAATTTGACAAATCTTTTTAAGCTTCTTTATTTTTGAGTAAATTTTTAAAACGCAATTATTTAGGAGTGACAGGCACTTAAAAGTTTTGACATTCGATGGTTAGTGCATTTTTCAGAGGAGACGCGACTATTTCCCATTGTTGATCAAGTTAAAAATTGTATGAAGAGTTCCTGCACAGCCGAAACTGGATGGGGCTCTTTTAGCATTACTTTCCCAGTCTACTATACACCTTGAGTCAACAAAGTTGCTTATAAATAAGAACCAAATAAACAACTTATTCAGCATAGCTAGGCTTAAGCTAATACACAATGCAATTAGGCCAAATATAGATTAAAATCATTAATCCTTTCTGTCATGCTTTTTTCAATTCTTTAACAAAACATCCAAAATTGTTTACAATAATTTTCTAATAATTTTCATCTTTTTAAAATTATGAATGGTTAAATATATGAGTATAGATCTTACTCTACAGGATTCGCTGCGACTGGTGCTGTTGCACCATACAACAAACAGAAACTTAAGTTGGATTTATTTGCTGAAATAGTTGAATTTCACTCTAAATTGGTTGTTTGATTAAAATAATAAAAACCCGTAAGCAGCACTGCCGCATTACTATAGCCGAATTTTCTTATCAGGGAATAACTAGTATTATATAATGAGAGATTCCTATGCATTTTGTTCCTTGTTGCGGAAATTGTTCCAAATATATCTTTGCACAGGATTATAGTAAATTTAATTGTCTTTCGAATGATGTAGCTCACAAATTGCACTTGGGTTTATGAGTGGGAGAAATTGCGTAATTACCTTAATTGATAATACAAAAAACATTTATCAGGAGATTTCTATCAGTTTTGTTCTTTGTTCCGGGGACTGTACCTGAATTACCTTTGCACAGGATTGTATTAAATTTAATTACCCTTCGAACGATATAGCTCAAAAACTGCACACGGGCTTATGAGTGGGAGAAATTATGCAAAAATCTTACACTGATGGTGACAAAATCATTTGTTTGGAGCTTCGTATCAATTTTGTTCTTTGTTCCGAGGACTTTACCTGAATAACTTTTGCACAGGATTGTAGTAACTTTAATTACCTTTCGAACAATATAGCTCAATAATTGCACACGGGCTTATGAGTGGGAGAAATTGAGCTAAACTTGTCATGGATAATGAAAAAATAATTTATTTGGAGCTTACTATCAATTTTGTTCCTTGTTCCGGGGACTGTACCTGAATTACTTTTGCCCAGGATTGTAGTAAATTTAATTACCTTTCGAACGATATAGCTCAAAATTGCACACGAACTTATGAGTGGGAGAAATTGAGCAAAAGCCTTACACGGATAATGAAAAAAATCAATTATTAGGAGATTCCTATCAATTTTGTTCCTAGTTCCGGGGACTGTACCTGAATTACTTTTGTACAGTATTATAGTAACTTTAATTACATTTCGAACAATATAGCTCAAAATTGCACACGGGTTTATGAGTGGGATAAATTGAGCAAAAACTTTACACGGATAATGAAAAAATCAATTATCAGGAGCTTCCTATCAATTTTGTTCTTTGTTCTAGGGACTGT
>JAGFPH010001399.1:0-53639 GCA_018207615.1 Philaenus spumarius
TCGTTACTTGGGTTAAATTTCAACCATTCTTCCCCATCCCCCATTCTACACGTAACGGTTCGAACGCAGTGAGCAGTGAGTCATCCTTTGCCTTTACATTGTCTTGTCTCATAATATTCTACTCTACACTACTACTGTCGGCCAGATTATTTTCGACATTCTTATTTAATCACTTTTGTATGATCAGCTCTTCACTTATGTGGTAAGTACTTTTACAATTATTTAGTAAATATAATTTAAAATAATATATATTTCAGTAGTATTTGTCTTTAGAAATTCTCATTTATAATTCTCTAGGCCTTCCATTGCAGTATTGCAATTTCGGATTTATTTTAAACTATTTCTGACTTAATAAATGTCCATAAATTTAATGAAAGATGTTAAAATTAATGTTGTTTTTACGAATTCATAATTTTAAACTAGCCTACGCCTATGTTTAGGCTATAATTAGCCTATGTAATTAACTTTATAAGTTTCATAACCTCTAAACCGTAACTTACTAGTAGAATGCATAAGAGTTTTCTAACATAAAATTGCATTTGAAAACTCAGATTGCTATTGGTAAACTCGAAAATTGGCTGTAATATGCCTATCTGAAAGTAATTAACAACAGCATTTTATTTTGATTTTTCAATAGTATAACATAAACATAACCTAACCTAAAGTAAATTTCTAGGCCTAGAGGTCTTGCATGTGTATAAAGTAGGCTATATATAGGCCTATATATCAGTTAATCAGTACAACTTGTTTTAAATTATATTTATGCTACTGTCATATGTATAATAACTGAACTTAAATGATGGTTATATTTTCAAAGTACTGTAGGTCCTTCTCTTTAGGCGTAGCCTAGGCCTACTTTGTAATAATTGTTTGTTCATGCATTTGTCATAGTTTCGAATGTCATAAATATACAAGCAAATCCATGAAACCTAGTGTGGTAGTTATTAGCCTATTTATGTGAAAGGTTAGTAATAATATTTAGGCTAAAGGCAAATTTTTAGAATGCCACTCAGAGGCAACTTGTTAAATCAGGCCTAGAATCAGTTAAAAATTTGTTTAGAAAAATGAGAAGTGCTACCAACTTACTTAGGCTAATATAATATGTTTACAGACTGGAAACATACTGCGACTAGAGGCTGTGAGTTTAGTTACGGTTTTTTTTTTTGTTGCAACACAGCGTTTATGATATTACCACTTCGCAAAAAGTAGTGGTATTCTATAATTTCATTACTACAATTTTCATTTTTGTTGTATTCCATTAATTAATTACGGAAACATTGTTCATTCAACTTCAAGTTTAAAGTGCATGAGTTATAAAATTAGTAATTTTCTGGTTCATGGTAGTAAGATGTATACCCTACATTTTTAATATGCTTTTTTTAATTTTAATAGTAACCTTTTTGTGTAGGCCTAGATACACAGGCCCTTGTATTATATTTGCATAGTCTTGTAGGTTAGCTTATTAAATTATAATTATTATTGTGTTATCAAAATTACTGATGTACAGTATTTTTACTAGGTATTAATGTAACTATATGATTTATTTAACTTTTTTGGTTTTTTCTTGCTTTGACAGCTTTTCAGTCCTGCACCATTAGATTCCTCCAAACACAGTCAAGTCTTGACCAGGTCATTACTCATTTGGTAAGTAAATTTTACTGTAAAATAAATACTAGATCATAATTAAAATATAACATAAACATTACTTTTGGGGTAACGATGAAAACACCCGTAAAAAAAATATGGCGCAAGTTTACTATTCGACCCTAGGCTAACCTATGGCAACAGAAATGCAAGAATAATATATTTTGTTTAAATGTCTAACTTATAATATTTAGTCACAGTATGATTACCTGTATTCAAAATTTAACAGTAGGATGTAAAACAACGTCGGTGTCTACAAAAATATTAGTCTAGGGTCGAATAGGAAACTTACGCCAAAAAGATTCTGAAAATATATATTTCACTGGGTAAAAATAGTGTTCGACTTACTTTGACAAGTTAGATCAGGTTAGCTTTTGATATGTATTAGCCTATATTAATAGATGTTCCCTATAAACAAAGAAATGTATATGTTTTACATAGTAAAATATGCAAGTGGTTAAAAACATAATGATCAACAAAGGGCATTGCATTCTAATTGAACAGTTCAATTTTAGCTTACTCGCATTCATTAAATATAAAAATACATAAAATAAAGTTAACCTAGGCCTAAACCAACTAGTAACAGTAGGTATGTTCTAAAGTCAAACCATAGGTCCTAGTCCTACAATTAATTTTGTGCTAATTTACTTACTTTTATTATATTATGGGAAGACACTTTTTGTCATTTATGAATATGTGTCGTGAATATATATTTTCAGAATATAGGCCTAGTATATA
Source organism: Philaenus spumarius (assembly GCA_018207615.1). Classification (NCBI taxonomy): domain Eukaryota; kingdom Metazoa; phylum Arthropoda; class Insecta; order Hemiptera; family Aphrophoridae; genus Philaenus; species Philaenus spumarius. The sequence continues at coordinate 2,383 of JAGFPH010001399.1, forward strand.
AAAGAAGTGGCTGTTCCTGTCTTTAACTTACCCCAGAAGTAACTTTTACAGGCTACCAAAAGTAATATATTTAACTGCCTTAGTAATTGTAGCTTAAAATTTACATTCATGATAAGGTCTTACTCTTGAATCAATCTTGAACAATAATGGTTAAATTTTGATTAAAATTGTTTTGGTAACCTATAACCTAAATCTATATCTCATTTGACTTTCAAACATAGCCTATTCTAATGTGACTAGTTAACTTAGTGTAGTTAGGTCAGATTAGTTTTGGATGTACTAAATTATGTTTCTTATTTCTAAATGTGCAATTTACACAGGAGTTGGTAAACTGTAATGTTTGGCAAACTAAACATTTATAGTGTTTTTTTTGACTGATATGAAATGATATTGTATGGTATCAATATTGACTAATTGGACGGTTTATTTTTACATCTATTTATTAAATATGAGTAAATACATATCTATATCTAACCCATCCACAGTATGTTTTTAAGTCATTCAATATACAAGGCCTATTAATATTTTAAAATGTAATAATATTATTAACTTTTGATAGGCAGCCAGTTTTTATAAAATTACCCCATGACATGACAGTAATTCTATTGTATTTGATAAGAACAAGTAGTAATTGCCAAAAGGAAACTAGACTTACTTGTTGTGCATATGGCTAACCCATGAGTGTTGAAATTTCACTCTGTACGCTTTATTAAATTGTCTAGGTGGAACAAGCCATGAATATACTGACTCATTAAATGTTGTCATACATACACATACATGGGTTATCAAACACTATATGTAGGCTACATCTGTAGGAACTCGATCATTTAGTGCCTATTAGCCTTCCGAGGAGTAAGTTCTTTTTCAAATTATTGTGATTATTTTTGTTTTATTTTACAATCAGTTTACAAAGTAACCATTTATAACTTCAACAATATAACAACTACAGCCGGAACATAAACTTACCAACGTTTCTGAATTTTTCCAGTTCGTAAAGTTATAAATAGGCTATATATATACATCTAAATCATATTTAATCTATTATAATATTAATGCCAACATTTAGTGTGTCAGTTTAGTCATTGTTTGTTATGCCATTTATGTCTTATTTCATAAACACTTGATTAATCTTAGGGCTTATTATACGACGTAACTTAAGTAAATGATAGGCTATATATATGTATAAAATATAATAAAATTTTATTAAAAATGAAATATATAGACTATTACTAAAACTTATCATTTTAATCATGTTACTTGTAGCCAATATGCAATGGTTTTGCCGTTGGAATTAAATAAATAAATAAATATAACATAATTGTAATAATAGTTGAATTTTTAAAGATCTATGTTAAATGATAATTAAAATGTGTCTTTTCAATTGTATTATAATCAATGTTTATATATGTTTATAGATATTGTCATATAGAAGAGGCCACAGTTGAAGATATTTCAGGCTCTATAAAACAGTGGCTGGTTAGGGGCTTAGTAGAGGAAAGAACGCCGAAAAATGTAAGTTGATAATTAAATATATCTATTAATCTCATAAACTGATGTCTGTTACGCATATTCAACTTTTGATATGGATAACTTAAGTTAATTTATAGTAAATGAAGAACAAGTTATTTTGATTGTAGTACTAGGTACTCCACAAGTAAATTTTAATTTTGTTTGTATTGATCTAAATGTAGTATTTAGGGCCTATACTTAAAACTTAATTTACACTTTGCAGAAAATTAATTAAAGTTATAACAAAGTGCTGGCAACTACCTGCTTGCTTTGCAGAAGTAAAATTGTGCAGGTCGTAGTGCTGATCTCACTGTGCTTTAGTTTTTTTTGTTTTCTTGTTGTTCATTGTAAGTTTTTTAGTTGCTAAACTCAGAATAAGAATAATTGTATGATACGGAATGGTACAAAGGTTATATGGTTATTGATTGCCTTATTGAAGTGGTTATTTTTTACTATATATTTAACTTATTTTTATTCTTACTACAGCTCACAGTCTTTTTTTCTTTTATTTTCTTATAAGTTAAGCCGTTTTGCCTCTTTATCATGCGTTATCAAACCTACACAGTATTTGTAATTTATTTCTTGTATTCATTGATGCTCGTCAATTGATTAAATGAGAACATATACTCAACACATTCACAAATAACACATAATACACAACACAACACGTTGGGACATTTACGTCAATTGAAAAAACTACGCAAGATGTAGCTCACATGTGAACTCATTGAGTTAAAAACGTCCGCGGCCTCATAACCTAACCTAACATATAAGAAAATAAAAGAAAAAAGGATTGTAAGCTGTAAGTATAAAAATAAGTTAAATATAACAAAAGCTATGACTTGCACTAGATCTACTTTTGTTTGAATAGTTCCTTGCAATATTACAACTGGTTAATCAAATAAGCAAAATAATTAATGTTCTATAGGCCTAGGCCTAGTAAATAAAGAACTTTATAACTAAAGGACATTATCATCTCATACTTATTGTTACTAAATTTTGATATAAATAGGCCTAGTTCAATGTAATATTCTCAGAAAAGATTTCTTCATGTTTATAAGAATTGTCATTCTCTCACAACAATGTTTACTCCACAATAACTTTGATATTGTTTACTCCCCTTTATTTTATAATATGTTTTGATATAAAATCAGCATCAGAAATTTCTACCAGCTGATTTGAAAATCTCGGGTTTAATTTACTTTAAAGATATAATTATTTTATTCCAAATACTTTCTCCAACCCTTAATTTTGCTTCGTAACGGTATACAAGCAGACATTATTATTAGTAGTACCTATTTTATTAGTTTTAAATAATTTGGTGGTCATTCCTACTGTACGTTTCATGTTTAGTTGGCATTATGGGTCTAATGGAGCAGCCGAGTGCTACTAAACAGCTAATTATTGCAAATTAACAGTATTAAAACTGTTTAAATTTTATAATACAATCGATATAAGGTAAATATTTTGTGTGTGTAAAGGACTTATTATTAATTTGTGAATAATTTTTACTTACTTGTGAAACAACTCATTTTCAAACTGCAGTTAATGATTTATTATTTACTAAATTTACTAAAATTATTAACATAATACTTGTATTTGAAGGGCAATCTGCCAATAAAATTTGCTTGGTAAACAAATTTTCCAGGACACGTTTACCAGATTTTATTTTTGTAAACAATAAAAAATATTACAAAATTTTGATTGATAATAATTAGCATACAATTCAAAAATAATACCGTACATTTCTTTTGGAAATTCGACAATAACATAAAAAGTTCGATAAACTTTACGAACATTTTCATGCTAAACCATAATACAAAATCTTAAATGACCTTTAGTTTCAGTTATAGAATAATTAGTATTAGCTGCCCTATAGTTGTCATTCCTGCTTGTTGAATTATGAGCGTACAATACCGAAACCTTTATTTTAATATCCAATGCGGTTAAGTGCTTGTAGCCTACATTTTTACGCGCAGACTACTAGCAGCGGAGCGCCTGTAAGAATAACATGGCATATGGGTTTCTCCATACTGCTAACTATGCTTGAAACGTGGTATACTTTAATTCATATTTTAAAAATTAAATAATATTGAATTATACAGCATTTCTTTCAAAGTTATGTTAATTTCATTGGTTTAAGTTATTGTTTGTGAAACAATGAATATTTTGTTGCAGGAAACTAGGACCATCCTAAGAACAAAGATGTTTCTCAAGTTATGATTCTACTGGTTATTAAAATTATCATGTTTTAATTCTTTTTGTACATGACATGTTGTTATACATTGACAATAATAAATAGGTTTTGAAAGTTTCAGAAAAGTGTAGTTTTTTATGTTTCCACATTAGATTATTATATAACCCTATCATCAAAATCAACAATAACAGGGGGATGTAGTATTTTGTCAATTCCTTGAAGTAAGTCAGTGAAATTATTGCAGATTTGCTCATATGTATGTTTTTTCATATCTAAAGATCCTAATTTACTTTGATTAATAACTTTTGAATTATTGTATTTTATATATACAATGTTTCTAAGACCAGCACAATGTTCTTAGTTGAATTGAGGTATTGAATTTACCCAGAATATGCTAGACATGTTCTATACATAAGTATAGCATGTGCACATCACGTGTGAAGAATATGTATAATAGGTATATCACATTGGGATTATATGCTATGCATATTTGTAGCATGTGCGAAGAATATGCAAGGTTCATATTGAGATCATGAATGTACCCAGAATATGCTAGGAATCTTCTATGTAAGTGTAGCATGTGCATAGAATGTGTGTAGCTCAGATTGAGGTAGTAAAATGTGCCCAGCATATATGTAGAATGTGCAAAAATCATATTGAGATAATGAATGTACCCAAAATATACTAAGCATGTCCTATAGAAGTGTAGCACATGCCTAGCATGTTCTAAGAATGTGCGTAGTTCATATTGCAGTTATAAACCGTGCCCAGAATGTCCTGAGCATGTTCTGAGCATATTCTTCTCGCATATGCCAGGCGCTTTGTGAGCGCGGACGTTCACTTTTCCTGAGCACGTGCCAGACATATTCTGGAATATTCAAGAATATGCGTGGCACATTCCGCATATACTTAAAGAATGTACTGAGCACATGCTCAGCACATGATTGTGCTGTCTGGGTTTAACACGTAATAATTAATAAGCGTAATAATTAACAAGCGACACACTATGGCAATGTTATGATCGTGTAACAACTTTTGCTACACAATCCTGGCTAATTGACCTTAAGTGTTAAGGTGACGTTTTAGGTGAAGTTTTCAAAAGGTACGTACCTAAATTATTATACTTAAGTGTTACTTGTGTTGCAATTTTATAAATTAGTATTTGCGTTAGTTAGATTCATTTCCATATAATAGATAAACAGTAACTTTAAACTCTCTTGTCAAGAAATATTATAGATACAATTTCTACCTTCTCCGTTAAAAAATAAAGGGAAAGTACTAAACTTGTTGTTCTTAGATTTATATTTAAATAAGTTTTTTGGGGGTTTATTTAGAGTCATGAATCAAAATATTAAATATAACAACTACTTATATTCTATGTTGTGTTCCTCAAATTAAAATTTCTAATGATTTTCCTTAAACTGATAACATCTCAGCAAAATATAAAGTAAACTAATTGTTCGTTCATTTAAGGAAAGTTCCTTGAAACGGAACAGTGGTGATTAATTTGCATAATGGTTTGCTGAGTCGTTAGTGACTGTTGCGGAAGCGGATACATTCCCTTGCTACTGAACGACATTTATATCTTACAAAGAAACTGAGCTAAATATTATAATGAGTTATAATCTCAACTTAATTCTAACAATAATACTAATTCTGTAATGTAACTGAATCTAAACAATCACAATGACTTGATTATTTCATAAAAAGTATTATTTTGTATATATTTATATATAAGGTTGCAATTAAATCAAGTAAAACAATACAAGACCAGTGTACTAAATACAATTAATAGTTGATTCACTAATTAAACTTGGTAAGCATTTTCAACAAACAGACTGAATTTAATGTCACAGAAAAAAAATCGATTTGTATTTGTGAAAGAGTCTGGTTTTTAACTGGACCTAATAGTAAAACACTATCAAATCAATATATATAATAAATGTAAGAGTTGTTCGCCCGTTCGTGCCGCTATAACTCCACAAACCACACCTGATATTAAACACCCATACTTTTTTAACTAATAACGGATGTAGGATTAAATTACCGTTTGACCTCCATAGTCCTGCTGGGATGAGTTTTGATGTTATAGTGGCAATCATGGATAAACGACGCTTATATTTACCATATATTTAAATCGTGTATTGTCCGTTGTGCCGCTTTAACTTTGAAAAAGTTACAACCAACCTCCATGAAGGTTACTTGGTATGTTAGCTATCAATCCTCCATTAAAAAATTTGGTTTCGGTTTGAAACTGTATGGGTTGGGTTCGGAGTACGTTTGCAGAAAGGGCACTTCACACTAATGGGAAGTTTGTGAAGCATAAGGGAATCAAGTGCCGAAGTGGCAAAGACTGGCCAGAATGTTGCTAAAAGATTTAGAAGCTTCCAAAATGTTCTATAAAATTTCCGAATTTTCCATAAAATGTTCTAGAACGTCATAAAATGTTAGAGAATGTTGGAGGATGTTGGAGGTATTTCCAGACTGTAATGGAATCTTCCAGAATGTTTGGTAATTGTCTAGAATAGGCGGCGTCCCAAGGTTCTGGCATATCGGAGGGACTTCATGTTCCGGAAAGTTCGATAACAGTATATAAACAAACTTGAGACCTTAGGTAATACGTACTTACGAACTTGAAATGCGCCTAAAAAACTTTCGGAAACCGTGGATTGTTCGCTTACAATTGCACAGCTCATAATTTGTGTAAGACTAAATGATAAACATAGATTGATTTGGCAGAAACAAATTATGCATTTTTGGGAAAGTGCACTCTCATATTCCTTTCTTTTATTGTTCTTAATTGCAAGCAAAGCTACGTTTACTTCTGCTAATACGAAATATCATGTATTTCATGACCTGGCTTTAGGAATGGTAAATTTTGTTGTGCGTTTCACTAACTACATTATATTTCTGATCAAAGTGACATAGACATTCCATTAGATTAACAATTTGTTGTGTACACAAAATAAATGTATAAAATATTAAACATTTAAAATGATTGAGGATAGTTTCATAAAACCCACCCTTTTGCCTTTCCTTATGCAATGTTCACGAGAGAAGTGTTTCTTTGTAAACTACTGTGACATGATGACAACAAGGGTAGGTAGAAATGGATGATATTGTGTTAACTACAGGTGTCATAACTCTATAGCAAGTGTTTTCTTTTGTGTTTTGCGTAAACACAGTCGAATATACATTCACTAGCGTACAATGAAATAACGTGTAATTTAGTATTCTAGTTTTTTGTGCAGGTAATATAATATTTTAATTACAAATAATACCCCAGGTGAGATATTTTGCCCACATTTCCTTTTAAGTTTAAACATTGTACACAAACTATACCAAATTCTCCCCTCCGGAAGAGGGTTTGGGGTGGGATGGGGGGTGGAAATATTTTGTTGTTGTTTTAGCTTGTATATGGAGGACTTGATTAGCAAAAATTAATTGAGAAAGTTGTAGGTTTAGAAAATATATTTTTTTAATACCCCATATTACCTTTTAAGGGCTTTACAATCCGTGTTAACAAGAAAAATAAGAAATAAAATGTAAAAACGTATATTATTATGCTAGAAATTAAAGTTTTTTTTTAATGCTCTTTCTAGCATAAGAATGAAGTAAAACAAGATTTACTTTATTGGGCCTCCACGAACTTTTCTCCAATTTAATTTTTTTTATTTTTGGAGATTCTAGTTCAGGCATTCAGCACCTCTTTCGTCACCTTGGGGGTAGTTTTGGTGGTTAAAAGTCCAAAACAAAATCACGTACAATGGGAAATTGGGCAACATTTCTAATAGAGAATTAATAAAAAATGCTTTGGTAGCATTAATTTAAGACATTAAACTTCCTATTAACTCTCTTATGGCTGTAGCTATAATAAGATGAGCTCATACCATTGCGCGGATGAGGTAAATAGCGATATATTTTTTACCTTGTTTGAGTTATATAGCACTTAGAAAGCACTACCAAATTTAAAGTTGCTAGCATTACTTAAAATTGTTTATGTTTTTGTATGTATATTGTCCATGAATCGCAATATAAAGCTCTTATAAGGTTATATCGGGGTTTAAAACAAAATATTTTTTAAAGCTACAACTTTCTAATTTAAAGTTCACCGTTTACCCTCATAATAATAAAACCGAATATTTTAACCCCCCCCCCTCAACCCCTTTCCGGAGGGGTGAATTTTTTCTACAATGTTTATGATATAAAGAACATCTGGTACTATAAAATCAAATTTCTTTTTAATGATGAATTCCTGGTATTAATTTTAAACACTTCAACAAATACAATATGCTCTATTGCCTTGGGAGTCAAGATGTATTACAGAAATTTACGTTACAAATTTGCAAACCCTTAAAACATTTGAAGGGAAATGTCTTGGTGGAATTTTGTATTTTAAATGCATTCTGCTGAGTTTCAAATATGTCTACGGTAAGTTGCTGTATTTGAAATGCATTTATTTCTACATTCGCAATTCAGTGAAACGTAATTGCAGCTTTAAAACTTCAATTTAAATCGAATTACGTATCGTTACATTTCACGTTTAGAGTTAACTCTGCCGTATTATTAAACTGGTATTTCAACTGAAGTAAGCACTACAGTAGGTACTTCAATAGTTCAAACTTTTCCCAGAAAATAAAGTTACATTGAAATTAATTAATACTTAATTTAAGTGTGTTCTTTACCTAAATGTAATTAGTACATTTTGTATTTGTTATAAAGTCAAATTAGTAATTTTATTTGAATAATGAACACAAATTTAATGAATTGTATCAATTTGTTAGTTCATTATAAGTACTTTCAAGTATTTGATCTGAGTTAACTAATAATGCATTTTGTAAAAGTAATCTACTGTATTATGTGCGTTAGAACATTTTTTACTATCGAATTTAAATAGGAAAAAAACTTTTACTGTTGCAGTGAATCTTATGGTGAGACCTAAGGTTGGGCGTGGTCAATGAGCACCTACTATTGTCTCCAGAATACATTTATTTATTTACATAATTTATTCTGTATGCATATATATGGATATATTTATTCACACTATAACCGCCTCATCGAAAGTCTAATTTATAACTCGTCGCTGTGACTAGTTTGTTTGCTAAACAAATTCAACAACCTTAAGTATGCTTTACCGGAAGTAATTTTTATTTTTTTAAATTTTTCTACTAGAATTAAACTGTTCTGGGATTTTATCTAAGAAAAAAACGTTAATTAGATTGTAAAGTTCAAATGATTGTTGCCCAATCCTTAAAATACATTTCTTTTACGCAGACATTTCTAATCCTAATAAAGCCATTCGTGTGTGACCACTGCGGCTGAACGGTTACCTTTTTATAAATCCCAGGTTTGTTCAGAAGTGATTAATTGCCAAGCTTAGTTTCCACAGTAAAAGGATCTTGTGTATCTTAAGAGACAAAAAGATGATATATTGTGTATCAGGCTGCCTAAGCTAACTAGATTTATATTTGCTTCTCTGATCTCAGTGTCGCATTGTACGCACATTGTGTACCTCAATATGAAATTTGGGATAGTGTTAATATGATATAATATATTTGTTTTAAATAAGTACAATATATAATAAATGCAAGCGTGGTTATTCCATGCATGCCGCTATAACTCCGTAAACCAACCTATAGTTCATAAGGGTTATATGGTATATTAGTATGTATAATTTACTGTTTTTCTTCATAAATTTGTAGAGTTACAATTGTATTTGTATCAAAGTTTGGAAATCATAATATATATATAATATTAAATATTTTTAAGTTGTCACAGTAAGAAACTCTACTAACGCATTTAGCCTCTTGGATACCACGCAATCACGTTTAAATAATTTGTAGTATTTTTTTAAATTTAAAATTAATCAATTGATTTTACTTCCAAAATAAATAATAATAAAATATATTTTTGAAATATTAATAGTTCGTGGTCGCAATATGTAAATGGTGTTTAAAAAGGTTATTGAGTTCACGGTAGTTAAAAACACTTATTTGGGAGAGATCTAATGAATAATTTAAGATTTATAATTGATTTGATAAATAATAATAGTTTAAACAAAAATAAATGATAAACGTTTAATCAAACATTGCTAGTAGAATATTTAATACTATTTGATGATACTTTAGGTTGTTATATAGGAGATACATTTAATGTAAGTTAACACAGAATACAAAATTATTGTCTTTTTCAAACCCTGACCTATTCCATTTGCTTTAAAACAGAAGGTCAGTGATATTTAATACATTAGAAAAAAACGTATTATAACCAAATTGAATGACTGTAAATTCTGAAGTCCATCATAAAATATAATGAAGAAATGCCTCACTGTGAAGATTACAAGGATACAATTAGCCATTACCCAGAAGTGAAGAATTGTTGTCAAATCCTGAGCCAAAGGGAATTAAAAAATAATGGATTTGACTGCAGATTATAACCAAATGAATGTAACAAAAGGCATACAAATAGTATTACATTGGTGTTTATGTGTAATTGGATTAATTTGTGTTGATTAAATAGTTGTAATATTTAAAAAAATAACGAGAAAGGTTTAAGACTGTGCTAAAACAGTATTTTTCATTGATGATATCTGTGCGATAGGTAAAGGTATTACGGATCATTTGAAAAATGTAGGTAATGTTTTCAATAACATAAGTTAAACATTAAGTTAATAAATACAAGTGCATGTGTTGTTGGGTTTTTAATGTTGTTTCAAATGCAACGAAAGTAATCATTGCATTGGAAAACTATTCAAATGAAGTGTATTGGGTGACCTCAAGGGGACATGTATTATAGCACATATATAGCATTAAATATAAATCATCTGTTTATTCCAAATGGCATGTATACAAGTTAAATAGTATCTTCCCAAGGTATCCTAACAGACAATTCTTATTCAAAGCTCAAATATCGTTTCAGTATAAACCCACTGGATCTGACAAACTCTTATTCTATGTAAATTGGCATATCATTACCGTAGGCACAAGAATGACAAATCTCTTCTAACGCAGATAATTTGATTTATTGCTTTTTCAGACAAGTGAACATTGCACTGATCCTGTAGCGTAAATTTCAAAAATTCATCTGTTTACCAAAACTATCATGAATCACATTGTATGTACACTTTAATGAAAACAATCTATTAATTAAATGGTAGTACTTAATAAAATATATTCATAATTTTAGTAAAGCAGCGATATTAATAATTTTCATTTGCACGTTAATAATAAAATACACAGCATCTCAAAAATGAATAAGTGAATCTACTAGAGCGTACCCAAAAGTAACCGAAATTTCGCTACCGTAGGCGGGGCTTGTGTAGCTCGCATTCCTGCCTCTGCAGCTCGTCGCCAGTTCAGTGCGACCGGGGTCGTCAACTCGGCTTGTTTTGATCGTCTATAGTCATAACTTTCACTAATTTTGTATTGTTTTCTCTTAGTTCTTTATGATGGCAAGTTTAAGCGAACAATATGTGGCTGTGAAATATGTGGTGTTTCCTGTCTTCACACCATTTTTCATACGTGGAAATAAGAATAAAATACACTGAGCCAAGTCGGGTGAGTAAGGTGGCTGGGGCAGCGGAACCATGACATTTTTTTATAAAATCTCTTGAACTGTGTGTGCCGGTGCATTGTCGTGGTGGAAAAATCAGTTCCCTTTTTGCCACAAATCGGGTCTTTTTGTAAAAAAAAACTTGATTCACGTTCTTACTAACAAACTCTGAAACCCCCTTAACAAAAAAAAAAAAAAAAAAAATTATCATTGTCTTGATTTTTGATGTGATGAAATTGTTTTTGTACTGGGTGACAATGACGGCTTGCATTCGCTTGACTGTTGCTTGGTTTCGGGGTTGTAGCCATAGCATCAAAATTCATCACAATGACATTAGACAGGAAATCTCGTTCAGTTTCAAGCTGTTCTGTCAAAGCACGACATGTTTCAACTCGACGTTCTATTTGATTGTTAGTTAGAACCCGAGGCACAAACTTGGCCCTTTTCATTTCCAAATCTTCTGTTAAAATTCACTGAACCGAACTCCAAGGTACCCCAATAATCTCTGACAGTTGAACAATAGAACAATGGTATGTTGACGGTCTGTGAGCACAAGTTCTCAAATTTTCTCAAAATTTTCATCTGTTCAAGCAGTTGATGGACGTCTAGAACGAGGTTTGTCATCAATCGAAATGTCACCATTATAAATCGAGCAAACCACTGGTACACTTGAGTTTTTCAAATGGCATCGTCTTTGTTCCATCAACGGTTTCAGTGGCGTTTTTACCGAGCAGGAATCACAATTTCGCAGCAGCAAGTTGTTTACTTAAACCCGCCCGAATAAAAAACGAAAAGAGAACAAACTGCACCATTGAAAACTATGACTACAAAACAAAACTTGCCAAGGTCGATGACACCGGTCTCACTGAACTGGCGTCGAGCTGCACTATACTGTACATGTTTAGCAGCAGGAATTCGTACAAGTCCCGCCCAAGGCAGCGCAATTCCGGTTACTTTTGAGTACCCTCACGTATATCAATAAAGTCTTTGAATAAAACCCTAAAGCTATTTTCGAATTTCCCGCTATAAACTTTCCCAGCAATGGCTAATTTTACAAAAATACAACTGAAGAACATGGACTAATATCGAAATTAAAACCCGAGACATTTTGCGTTCAGTGCTTTTTCAACTGAGATATTCTTTTCACATCAGATATTATTCGATGCTATCTAACTTGTAAGGTTTACTACATTGTTTAATCTGGAGTAATAAGGGTAGCTCAGTTTGATGAGCAATAGCACGGAACGATATAAGTTCTGGGTTTGAATCCCGATAGTAGTCTATTTTTTTTTACTTTTAATAAAGTTAATCCTAATATTAAATTTATTTAATAAATACATTTAACATAAACTACTTTGTTCTTATTTTTACAAATATTAAAATCAATTATATTCGTTCAACTTTTATTGGTATATTTAATAATAGAAATAATATAATAAATAATGTAAGTGAAGCTTACTACTAATGTTATTATTAAATTGCTTCTCATTCAATCGTACTCAATTAATGTAAAGTCAGTTAGGGTAGTTGTTGTGCACCAGTGCAAAGAACAAACCGAAAATTTGTAAAATATAACTGTGATATAAATATATACTTTTTGTGTATCATAGTTTTGCTTTGAAATCGCTGAAGTATCTTTATGTTTTAACTACTTGCAATACCAAACAACTCGATTCAATAGGTCTGGTTTCATTATATCTGTATATAAGGAACTTGAATTTCAAATAGTGAAAAAATATAAAGCCAAGTGAATTAAGTATTATAATAGGTTACAAGTAATTGTAAGTATAGCATTATAGCAGTAAGATGAATATACCTGTTAAAGAATAGAACATTACTATTACAAAATAAAAGCAGTAACAAATATAGCTTTAATACTACATGTGTTTAAACCTCTAATCATAGCCAGACATCAAGTGTAATGAAACTGATTTTATATCTTTAATAATATCACACTTTATAAGTTAATTATTTTAAATAAAACGTTAATGGTAGTTAAAATTGCATAGCGTACAACAGCTACAAATCATTCGTTGGCATGCACTTAAATGCACAACTTAAACTTGCATAACGTAGAAGTAGGTTAATTAAACACTGTATTACTGAAATATCTCTTTATATAGTTCCTGCAAGTCCCTGTATTTTAACAGACAGTTTGTAGTATTACCTTGGACAAAGAGTAAGCTAGTGTTGAACTACTTAAAAGTGAGAGGCAGCTTCACTCCCCTTATATAAACATGAATAATGTATTTGAACTAGACTGAATTGGAAATGAAATTCCGTTTGCAAAATATTACATGGCCAACAAATAACGTAGTATTTGTTCACCGTTTTAATCTATATAATGTACATAATAATAGAATGTATCTATATAACATATTTTTTTATATAAGAATGTAATATACATAAAATGAAAACGCACAAACTATGTACTTCAATTTATTAATATGTTAAAATAATTATTTGTAAGGAAATGTCGAACTTTACTTCTGATAATAAATTAATTAGTACAACACAACTATTTCATACCACCTTTAAGCTAATTATTTAAATGTATCCCAATACATTATTTATTATGTGCTAATTATTTAAATATACGGCAATCTATAGTGCAACACAATCAAGAATAACAACATTATAATGCAAAATTGGGAAACGGTAATTTCCATTTGACTAATCTAACAATAAGAAGATACCTGCTGATAACTAAAACATTAACCATCCTTTCTAAATGAAAATGTTAGGCATATGATAAGGCTCGTATTTGATTTTTACCAATGCATTACCTATTATATTCTATTGACATTTTAATACAATCAGAATCATAAACATACTCACTATCATAAACTTATATACTCACTCATTAAATGATTAATCCTAGGTTTATTTGTAACTGAATACTTTTATTAAAATAACTTTATCAGTGAAAAAGCGTAAGCAGCACTGTCGCATGACTATAGTCGAATTTTCTTATCCGGGAATAACTAGTATTGAATACTGGCAGTTTCCTACGAATTTTTTTAATTGTTCCGGGAACTGCACCATAAATACCTTTGTAAAGAACAATAGTAAATTTAATTTCTTTTCGAATGAATTAACTCAGAAATTGTATTAGGACTTATGGGTGTGGAGAAATTGCGCAAAAACCTTACATGGATAGTGAACAAATCATTTATTGAGAGCTTCCTATCAATTTCACTCATTGTTCCGGGGACTGTACCTGAAATACACTTGCACAGGAGTGTAGTCAATTTAATTAGCTTTTGAATGAGATAATTCACAATTTGTACTCGGTCCTATGAGTGGTAGAAATTTCGCAATAATTATCTTACATGTTTAGGGAACAAATCTTTTATATGGAGTTTCCTATGAATTTTGTTTCTTATTTCGGGAACTGTTCCTAAAATACGTTTGCCAAAGATTATAGTAAATTGGATTGTCTTTCTTATGATGTAACTCACAAATTGTACTCGGGCTTTTATACTCCTATTATTAATACTTATAAATCCGGGAATAAAACATATATATAAATTAATGAATTTTGGGTATTGTCTGCAAATGGTCTGAAACGTATAGAAACGAAGTCCCACCATCCTCATACCATCCGTTTTTAAGTTGGGTCAAGTGTAATAGCTCTTATTTTCTTAAAACATTCCGCTAAAAATATCACACCTTAAGTGTTAATATTTTTTATTAACTTTTACAGCGTAGTTTTTATCTATCAAATATTATTTTAACTTATAAAGATAATTTAATTTAAAGATGTATTTTTCATTATCGGCTAGAAAAAAGAAGGGAATAACTTATCAATAAGAAATAAATATAAATATGTTTCTAAGTAGCTAACCATAATAATTATTTAATATTTACATCTTTTAAAAACTATAAATGAAGTTGATATAAATGTGTGAAACAATAACAGAAATCATTCAGTGAGGAAATAATCAGAAATAGAAGAGTATGACGACTATTTATTTAAAGAGAATTTATAATTTGAAGATGTTTAACAATATATGCTTTTATATTATTTTATAATATTTACTGTATAATGAATAAACATACTGAAAGTCAGGTTGTTAGTTCATTTTCACTTTCAAACCTATATATCAACTACAGAGAGATTTTTTGAATTGTTCAATCATTGTATCCTATAAAATACTCAGAAAAGCATTTATTTTCTTAAACACATATTTTTTTAGCTGGATAATAAAATTAAAAATGAAGATTCTCTTCTAAGATACGCATAGTTTGCTGTGGATGTTATGTTATAAATATTTGTTTATATAGGTATAATCTATCACCTGTGTAACAATGCTAGTACATATCTAGCTTTAAACATTTAACTAATTTAGTTTATAGTTTCATTATTATTGTAGCTCGTACATTACTGAAGATGAAACGTAACGTTCATTTGTCAATGAAACGTATTAGATATGAGATTATATGTTCCAGTTTTTATTCTAAGAAATTATACATTCTGACTGAAACTACGTAAAAAACAATAAAAGCCTTTGATTTTAGATTACATAATCAAATGTAATTATTGATGTAAGTTAATTTGCAAGAGCGTTTCTTAAATAGTAATACTCTTTTTAACACCATATTTATATAATTTATATGACCCGAAAACCAAGTGTTTTATTGACCATTGACCAAACATTATCTTAAATCTCACAATAAAAATTACTGCAATAGCCCATCTTTCATATGGAAATTAGCTAATCAAGGAATTTCTAAGTAAGATAGATCCACGTACAGTAAGCATCTCTTTCTACTACGTACTATGAGTTAGTGTAATTGTTTTTGGCTATTATTTTCGTCCTGTACTTTGATCTGGCAATGCAATCATTATTTTATAAATTTTCTACCTAAATTAAATTTTTTAAGCAAATGAATTCATTGATAGGTTAAGTTTTGAACAAGTAATGTAAGAGTCATTGTCCAAGTTATTTAATTTATCCGCTGTAAGTTATAATCTTAATTCTAAAATATGTACTATTTTTCATTTTCAATTTTTGTTTAACATTAATTCTAGTAAATAATTTCGCAAAACATTATCTGTATTTTCAAACTACATTTTACTAGCCTCAACTACGGCCTATAATATATAAAATATATTTTATGAATCTTGACATAAATCATACAAATGGCATAACATCGCATTTTAGTTGAAATTATTGTCAGTTTTTTTTATGAAGATTTATGCACAGAGAGTAGGCTACGTGAAATATTTATTTATTCAGAATACCCGTTCCCGACAAAATGTATTATTTCACGAGACATATATTTACATATGTCAGGTTAATACACTGCTCATGTATAATTCACCTAGGGCTTTCAAGCTCTCTGCACAACACACGTTGAATATAAACGGAAGAATTTTGACAGGTCGAAGAAGACAAAACAAATACAGGAAAACTGCACTAACTAGGTAATTTAATCACATTCTTTAAACTATTTTCAATGTTTAGTACATATATAGAAACGACCAAAGTAGAAATTATTGGTTCTATTAAGTTCTGCAGAGCATAATTTCTCATGATATATTTACTTAATTAAATAAAGTTAATCGTTGCACCGTTTCTGTAATTCAAGTTGGTTTATAATGATCTATGTTTGTTATTTATCATTTTATATATGTACTTTAGCCATTATTTTAGCATACAAAAATATAACAACCTACGTTAATAGATTATGGATTATGAAACTTTATACAATATAAGATTAATTTTGTTTAGTATAAAATAACGGTTGTTTTATTAAATAAGTTACCTTGTATGACTCCGCCACGTGACTTCTTTCTTCGTTTTTCCTTAAGGGTTTCAAAGTTTATGCTCCATCCTCAGACTATTTCACTTAGTAAGTGTTCGTCAATACATTAAAATTTAAAGTCACACATTTACACAAACACATAAATGGCCTGACACACACTGTGGGCACAGTTTAACGAATCAGTGCCCACAGTGGGGAACCATACAAATTAAATTATTGTAAATTTTACGTAATATATTTTGCGAACCTAAATGATTGAATTGTTCTAATAAACAATACATTTTTATGTTAAGGGTATGATTCTTATTTGGTTTGATCTGATTGCCAATGTAAATTAAATTATAAGTGTTAAACAAATGAAATATTTTTGTTACACAATGTTAATGTAATATTAAAAACTATTGTTTTGGATGATTTCTCTCTTCGCCAGAAGAAAACCACAGTGGTTCTAGTTACAAATTTTTAAACGAAATTAGACTTGATATAAAGAAAAACATACGTTAAGACTGTATGTTTTGTAAGACAAGTACAAAAGATGGAGGTTAACTAATCCATATAATCGTAAAACTTGCAAAGAACTTGAATCTGAATTACCGAAGACAGATAAAATAAAGTAAAAGCACGGAATAATTACATTTTATTATACTCCTTTTTTACTACTCTGTCATTAGTTCTACAAATACCTGGTACTTTAAAAACAATCAAGAAAATAAACTTAAGAATTAGTGTGTACAATATTAATAAAAATAATAAAGAAAATATTTAAGGTATATAAAATCGAGGTGAAGTAATATTTCCAAGTAAAAATGTGCACAATTTATTTTATTTATATTTCTTGATGTGTATTGTAGTTTCTGGCATGTTGTTATTTAGAATTATTTTTTACAAAATAAATAAAATTGATGTGTTTGTATTGCCTAATTGCATATAACAATATTATTAATCGTAATTTTAATTTGGCTTGCATTTTTTTATTTTGTCTTTGTTTTGATTAAATTGTAATATTATTTACGTCAACCGAAGAATATGTAGATAAATATTATGTGTGAAATAATGATATACATACATAACGCACAGATATACGCAATATGTTCCTAAATCTTTTGCATTATAAAAAAGTGTAATAATTAAATAAACTTTATGTATTTTTAGCAAATAGAATGTAATTTTAATAATTAAATTTGCTTTTATAAATGTATAACTTAATACTGTATATTTAACTGTTTGTCACGTGAAGCCACGTATCTGTTTTAAACGAGTATAATTGTATGTAAAGAATTACTTCAAATAACATTCATATTATGAAATAAAATATTTTACAAATGTATATTGTGTAGTTATGTTATAAACCAATCTATGAAGTGTAATATTTTTGATAAGTAATTTTAAATGTTATGATAATACCAACCATCCAGGTTACTGAAATAGAACATAACGAGTTATTTGGTTTTTCATTAGACGAATAGTACCTATTTTCAACTACAGCTTAGATTACTAGTGATCCACAACCTTGTACAAAACATATATTGCCCTTTATGAGCTTTCAAATAGTCCCTAGTTAACAAAAACTATTGCATTAAATATGGTGGTTTGACGTTTCCACGTAGGTTTATTATAACTCTTTCTGTATTTCAAAATTACATCCTCCCGCTTATTTTTTGTAACATTAACAAAGTATTCGTTAACAACACGAAAATCTCAGTACGTTATTAACTCTCTTACATTTTGTAAAAGTAAAAATATACTATTGACAGAACCAACAAAACCTTACAGTTGTATTACTTTTTACATACTGTTTAAGGAAATGGCACATTCCCACGATTGTGTACTGATTGAAATGTTTCATGCTGTGATGTGAATACTATTAATAAGAGATTTCTCACTGCCTTCTACTGTCATTGTTTTGTAGTTAGATATCAAACTACTACATGCTGTTTGAAATATATCTTCAGTGATATTAATGTATGGAAGAGTTTATATTTAGAAACAAACGAAAACTATTGAAATTATGTGTTTATTGATAACGAATTGGAAATAAAATGTTTGAAAATTTGCAAACTTATAAAACCAGTAACTAAAATCATGTAGCCATTTTGGGTTCGCATTGGAATCAACCAGGGAAAGAAAGACAGTAGGATGTAAAAACCGTAGTATTAAGACCACAGGTCTACTAGAAATAAAATCTTATAAAACTTGTTTTTAAACTAGTCAAACGATGCACATCATGTTTCATTTCAGGATAGCGCATTATGGAATCAATATTTTTTTTAATGTTGTACATATTCTTAATTAATAACATATAATCGTTTGATTATTTTTAGTCTCAAATGTTAGAAATATTACCGCTTCTTTACTGATACATAGAAAACGCAAATACTTACTAAACGAAAGAACGTTAGAATATTCAATCAAAACTATTTTATATTAAACTATGGAATATTAACTTATTAATTGATTATCTTAAGATTGATTATCTTAAGCACTACGCTAAATTGTTACTCAAAACCTGTTTGGGTTTTTGAAACCTAAGTTTAAATTTTTTTATTTTTTTGTTTGTTTCCAACCTAAAAACATTACGTGATCAATTTATAACTTGTAGATCAAACAGATTTTATAATTTATATCGGCTTAAACGTTGATTTAAATAAAAAACTACTAAACCATTTTTAAAATTATTTCTGGTTCATATAGCATTTACAATCACTAAGTATCTGACAGAATATAATTTCTCCAAAAATATAACTTTTTATTTGTTGTTTAATTTTCTTAACGTCTTTATTTAATGTATTTAGAATCATAAAGAGGGGTGAGAAAATCAATCCAACGAAGTTGGGAGACGTAAATCAATTTTAGCCTTATCAGATGCCATACATACATTTGTGTGATAAACACAATTTATAATTCGATCACTGGTTCTCAAGTAAACGGTAAAGAACAAAACAAAGAAGGACTCTAAGCAGTAAACTAAACATAGGTAACTTATTGAATTAATATAACAAATTAATCAATGATACTGTATATTATATAGCACTACTTATCAAGTCTTCTAAGATGATTAAAAAAAAAATACATTGAATGCCAAGCTAATTTATATGTACCACTCAATTGCATTAAATTTCGTCAAATGGGTTGATTGCTTGCCGCATTGGAAAAGGACTTTAAAGTCCCGCAGTATCTTTTTCGTTTGGGCAAGAGTTTCGTGGAAGACAGAGAATTTATAACCCATCCTACGACCGAATCTTGCGTATGGACATACCGGATGATACGATTTTGGTGGGATATGCAAATGACATTGCAGCTGTTATTACTGCGCGGGACACTGAGAGCATACAACGAAAAGTTAATCAAGTCATGAGACGAGTTTCGGCATGGATGGATATACGTGATCTCTAGCATTTCAGAAGACCGAACTGCTACTAATTACACGAAGGAGGATCCAAAAAGTTATCCCGTTGCGTGTGGGCTTGGAAGACTTACTGACAAGAAACACCGTGAAGTACCTCGGCGTAAGGTTATACTCTCCTCTCAGTTATTGGAAGCAGATTAGGCATGACACGGAGAAAACAAAAGCTCTAAGTCAATTAATGGCAAACATAGGCGGTCCAACGACAGGAACAAGACGACTGCTAATGACGGTCACGCACGCAGTTCTTCTGTGTGGATGCGAAATTTGGGCAGAAGCACTGAAGAAAAAATCCTATCACAATAAGATGGCCGATGTGCAAAGGAGAGCAGCACTTAGGATGAATTGTGCCTATAGGACAGTGTCGGAACCAGCTGCCCCCACTATCGACCTGATTGCAATGAAGAGGAGGATTATATTCCAGAAAAAGGAAGAAGCCAAGATTAAGGAGGAAGCTAAATAGCAAACGCTCAGACTCTGGCAGGAAAGATGGTAACAAGAAACTAGAGGTAGATTGACTTCTGGCTTAATTAACAACATTTCCAAATGGATAAACTAACCACATGGCGAGGTGAATTTTTATATAACCCAGCTGCTGACTGGACATGGGTGCTTCCAGGCGTACCTGGTTTAAATACGATAATTGGAAAGCCCAGAAAGCCTATATAGCGACTCCGTGTTAGACGATGTTGAGCACACTTTTTTCTTCTGTGTCAGATGGACGGAAGAAATACGGGACATCGAGGAAAATATTGGCTTGTTTACACAGGCCGATATTGTAGCAGATGTGCTAATAAACGAGGACTCTTGGAACCAGGTTTAGCACTATTCCGAACGCATTCTACGGCAAAAGATTACAGAAGCTAGGCCATAAATATGTCTCCAGGCAATGAATAGAAGAAGCCTGTTATGATCATTAAAGGCATCACTCAAGTAATGCTAATTGCGGCCCCAAAGTGGAGGAACTGCTTGTACAAGAAATGGAGGATAGGGTTTAGTGGGTATACAGGATGAACCGGGAGTGCCACACATCAGGGGACACGTGCACTCTGATGGTGCCTAATTCATTCCCCCTCCGTCCAGAAAAAAATAACTACTCACTTATATATCTAATGTTAAGAAAGAGATTAGTGGTAACAAATTTAACCTCATCTTTAAGTATGCAGAACGCTCTAGTGGCAGATCTAATAATTACTACTAATAGTGACTGTTATGTTTATCTATGTTTTGCTTTTGTAATATATATAAGCTTTAATGTGTATTGGTATCTATCAGAGAAATAGACTCGCAGTCATGTACGGAGTTAGTTTTGGCTTGCAAGAACAGAATAGTTCCGATTATTTTTATAATGTTCATTCAAATAGATTATGTTGCCTTCTGCTAGTTCACGCTCTTATTTCAGTTAACGTACGCATTAACTGGAAACATTATAATGGCCACTAACTGCAAAGGATAAAACGGTTTGACAATAATTGCAGAATATTCAAAACGTCACCGTCGTAACCATTAAAGAAAAAGCAAAGAATGACTGTGACCAGTAAGCATAACATAAGGTTACTTATTTTATATGCAATTAAGGAAAAACTGTATAACATTAAAAGTCACTCTAATTAACAGAGTAGGTACAAGAAAAAACAAACTTAAAATTTTAAGATTAGGATTTAATTAAATTTTAAAGGATTACATTCATCGATAACGATTTGCAACGCAGTATAGAAAAATTCAGATTAGAAGAAATAACACGGTACAGATTAATCCTTATTGTTTAAATAATGCTAATAAACCTAATAATGCAAATAAAAGCATACAAAGAAAATCGGTTAAGTATATACAGAGTGGCTCGAAACCATTCTACCAAACTTTAACATGCAATGTAGCAGGTCAAAACTAGCAGTAATACAAAATAACATGTGTCATATCTTGCTTTAGATTAAACAATTTTTGTCTGTATGTGTGTTTTTGAAAACATGTAAATCCACGAAACTAGGCATGAAAGTTTATCACATAATTTTACACAAATGTAGAAAATAAAATCTCGCTTTAGTTTTTCATTCAAAAAAATGTGTACAATTAGAAGACAAATTCAAGGCTGTATCACTTTTTAACACCGAGTCTGGGAAAATTAAGAAAATGCAACAATTCTGGCTGAGACTTGTGTTCCGTGAATAGTTAAAAGTTTAAAATAATCAGTAATTTCATTATACTAAATAAACAGAATTATAATTAACATTTAAAATTAAATAGACATTTACATTATTGTTTTATTAAATAAATATTACAATAGACAACTTGTTTTATTATCCTTTCTTTTTTTTTATTTGAAAATGTTTTACAATATGATAAAATACTAATTATAATTTTTGTAAAGAAAATGAGTCATTGTAAAACTAGCTTTATCCTGTAATAATTATTTATGAAAAAGTATAAGTTTTTATTAAATTTTATATTTAAATTATAACTCTCTGTTTATTTACACTGATACACCACTTCTACAATAATCACTAAAACCCAATTTCATCCAGATATATTGCAATTTTTGTCTAGCTTCTCTAGATTTTGTTTCTGTTGACTCTTTTCGATTTTTTCGTCAAATAATTAGTATTTTAGATATTTAACATTGGACAGTTTGAACCGCCTTAGTCTTGGAAAATTATAAAAGCGACAAAATTAAATTTTTACATTTATTTAAACCAATGTGATAAATGTTAATGCACAAAAAGTTAAAGAGATAATTTATTTTTTTACAAAAACACACTTAAACAAATATAAGACACTATATAAATAATCTTACTATTTAAAAAATCTAATAAACTTAATTTATTTTATTTTCTTATAATAATAAGTTATACATTTATTACTTTAAAAAACACATTTAAAAGTAAATACAAATTTTTGTCTTTTATTCAAAATCAATTTCATTATTTTTCGTTTAAGTTTTATTTAATTCAAATAGAAGTTTTAGCGAGAGTTCTCAATAATATGATTAAAATAATACATTTGTTTAAATATTATATCTGTAAGTGTGGCAAAACAGTTCAAAATGTCTATTAAATCCGATAAATAATTTATATTACAATACATTGCGTAATAATTGATGAAGTATAATTAATGGTACACACTCGTTATAATGATATTCATTTATAGTGAAACCAAGGTCATGAATAAAATTACACATTCATATTATTTAATTAAAACTATAATGAAACATTATTTGCATATTAACAAAATCCAATTGAATTGATTACCCTCATTAGTAATGAATTAAAAATTACTGTTACCCACAAATGGTATGAACCATATATCACAATCAACTAATGTGTAGTTAGTTAATTAAACACTCGTTCATTACGCTTTTACAAATTACCTCTGCTATTGAAAATCGTAACTTCAAATGTAGCAGTAATATTGTAAAACATATTAGTGTGTTTTGTTTTGTAACAAAACTTACGTTAAATGTATGCAATATGATTCCAAATTTATTAACTAAAAACTAATTGTGTTTATACAAATTATTAGAATACCAACATATAACACAATACGATCCTTAGTAAATATGAATACATATTATACAAATTACTTTTTGATTCTTGCTTCTTTTGTTTCATATTATAAAGGTAATGATGATATTTTATTTCTAGGCTTATTTGATATTTTTTTTAGAATTGAGTCAATTCTCAGCTGTTAGTTGAACTAATTTCCATATTATTACATATGTACAAAAATCTAAATTAAGTTGAAAACCTAAAATAAAAGACAATATAGATTCATTTTTATAGATCAGTTTTTAATTCAACAAATGAAAGTTGATAATTTATCTTTTACCTCTCAACTTCTCAAATTATTAGTTATATTGTATAAAAATAACTCAGATTTACCATTTTCATCAGCCCTATCACGTTGACACGGCAGCTCAAATTGATTGTGAAATTAAAGGTTTTTCATTAGACATAAAACAGTGTACATTTAAGTCGAATTTATTTTAGTCTATCAATCATTAAATAGTTTTTAGTTAAAAAATAGAGTAGCGACACAAGAACCGACCGGCGTGCACGTGTGCGGCTATCTGCAAATGAATCTAACGGACTATTTGTGTTTTATGTACATATGTTTTAAATGTGTTAGTTTGTTTTTTAGTAATTGACGAGCATTATATATATTATATATGCTATAAAATTTTTGAATTAATTTGATTCGAAAATGCCTGAAAAATAGGCGAAACGCGTCATCATTTAAACTGTGACCAAAAAGGACTGCGAGCAGAAACTCCAAAAAGGTATTTATATTAATATAATTCCAGTACAGTAAGGCAAACACAAACAAATTATTTCAGATTTTCTTTGTAAACAACTGCAAATTGGAGTTATACATTGTTTAATATCTTTCAATTAATGACATACATCTTTTAAGTTATTGTTTTCCTACTTATTTGAGCAGGTATCCTGAAATTAAATTTCTTTTATATTTCATATTTAGTAGTACTAAACCTATATCAAAGCCCACTAAAGAATACCGTTGAGAGACGGGCTTGTGTACACCGAGACCTTGAACGCTCCAATTGCCGTAGTGCGACGTTGTCACGTTCTTCCCAGGCTTCTAACTGACTGCGGCTGACTCAACGCATTTATAATTCTTTAAACTGTGCGATCAAGCCTCGAGCGGTAAATACCAGGAGTGTTCGAGGCTAGTAGATTTGGCAACGCTGCGCGCCCATCCTATTGGCCGTCTCGCAACAGTGGGGGCTTTGATATAAAAGGCTTTAACACGAAATCTCTTACGGTAAAATTATGCATTTTTCTAAATCAAAATAATAAACAGGCAAAGTGGTAATCATAACAGTCCTGCAGCATTTTCAACCCATTGTATTTCTTAGTTGACCGCTTCGGGAAATTAAGATTTAGTGGTAAAAGACGCTTTAACAAGTCCCGTCACATTCCAATTGTTTTGAAAAGTAAATGCACAATAATAAAACTATCTCCTATATCTGAGAAACAGAAATATTAAAAACTATTAACGTTAGATGAACAATAAATTGTATTATTATATTTTGTCTATATATGAAAAGTATATGTCTATATACTAAACATGAATACCTTTAAAGCACAATTTTAAGGAAAAATTTATAAAATCTGGAACAATTTTGAATTGTAATTATTATGTTATTCATGATATATATGCCTCCTGAACTGTAATATTATTACACGAGCAGTCGTGACTCGATTGCTGGCCAGCATACTCGTATAATTATGTTATAGTGTTCGTGTGTATTTATAATGTGACTTTTTCGTGTCTGTGTTTTAGTTTTTTTTTTTTTTGTTTCTTTTAATATTTGACTCGTTAATGGAGTGAGTGAACTCCGAAACCGGTAGTCACCATAAAAGTGAAGAACTGTCAATGGTTTATAGAGGTACGTAACCTAATATAATTATTATGACTTAGTGAAGATAGGTTATAATGATTTTATTTTATTTTTACAGAATTTACTTCCTATGGAATAACGTTAAATCTTTCCTTTAACAGTATAGTAACTTAAGTATTTCATATTTTTACATTTTTGATCCTTATTAACATTAAAATGTAATTGAAATTTGTTTATCTCATAGGGATAATATGTATTGTTGGGTGTAAAAACTCGGGGACTAATTGCAGACAACAGTTGAAAAAGAGATAAATCTGTTTTTTTGTCCACACAGCCATCAAGGGATCCTCGTTACTCCTGGTTGATAACAGAGGCAGTTAATCATCCCTTAAAAAACTTAAATTCCCGCATTTGTATTATATTTTAACGGGTACCATTGTTGTTTCGGTCTCTTATGTAATTTTTTTTTTTGTATAGTTATTAATCAAGCCCTCCTGTAATTCTCGCTTGATGGTTCATGTAACTAAGTCAA
Organism: Philaenus spumarius; assembly: GCA_018207615.1. Taxonomy (NCBI): domain Eukaryota; kingdom Metazoa; phylum Arthropoda; class Insecta; order Hemiptera; family Aphrophoridae; genus Philaenus; species Philaenus spumarius. The sequence goes on from JAGFPH010001399.1 coordinate 28,703, forward strand.
CCAGCAATTTTTTGAAATTTTAAAACGTTTTGTCACAGGTAATTTTAGTTATAAATTCTAAATGACAATGAAGTAAAATTATATAATGGATCTGAATAGGTATACAGGTGTTATTTTATTAAGTGGTAATTTATATATAACCGTTTATTTGAATTTTTATAATTTATTAAAAACAAACACTATATATTATTCTACATAGTGTAAGAAATACACGTCTACCTATACCCCGCGCGCGATAACTTTTCACTTGGTACTTGCACAGTTTGGCAACGCTGCGGGTCGGCTCGCTAAACCCATCCCACTTGGACGATGGCTCACAACTATGCTCCTAGTAAAAATTACACGTTTTCTTCAAAACTGAATGAAAAGTTAATTATGACTATGCATCTTAAAGATAATTTTCTATCAAGAAATAATATATAAAAATATTTGTAATCAGACAACTAATAGTATTGGAAAAAGGGTAAACTAAATATATTGTGATCGTTTTGCGGAAAAATTAACATTTAAATATAAAACAAATACTATTAAAAAAATAATAAATTCAAAATAATATAAACTTTTAAAAATGCCGTTTTTAACCTGATGACATTAAATATCTTATTGTAAAAAGTAAAAGTCAGAGTTCTGTTGCTTCAGAAATGTTCATGTTGGGAGAGTCGTAGTAGATTGATATTATTGGAAGAACAGTGTTTGTATATTTTTTTGGATTGTATCCCGGGAATTGTCTCCCTCCCCTACAATCATTTCTGCTGGGCAACCAGTTTACCACCACGCTCCTGTGTATGAAGATGTGTACTTAACTGTGTCTGTTGGTCAGTTCGCATTGTATGTAACTGTGCTTGTGACTTGCGATAGTGGCCGACGTTTTTAGTAATGCCGGGCAGTCAAGGAAAATAGTCGGGCTAGGACGATCGTTCTCAGTGTCGTGCGGTATTTCCAACAGGAGAAAACAAACAATGGGCCTTTAAGAAATATAAATCAAGTTTTAAAACGTGTTGCGGAAGCTTTGTATTTTGTATTTTTTTTTTTTCAATAACAATAACGCAAAAGCCCTTGGAGATATTTTTATGAAACTTGGTGTACACTTAAACTTCTTAGCTATAAACATTTTCCAAAAGTATCTTTGATCAAACTCATCAAATTTCATAATGGCGGCCATTTAAAAAATTTTAAATAAAATTCCAAGAAAACCAGCTACTAAAACAAAACATTACTAAACACTAAATTTGAAGCCCTTTTCATTTATGTTGAAGCTCTTTTTTAAATTTCTGTTAAACTGTACATAGGTAAATCATTAATTATAGTTGTAAACCAATGCTAACGATTAAGGTGTCTTTTAATTTGTCATAAAACATAAATAAAATTGAACAATTTGGAGTTTTTCTAGTCCCAAGTTTTAATGGAATTTTTCTTTGAAATTGTTAAATGGTCGCCATATTGATATTTATTAACCAATTTTTACAATTAATGTGTCATTCGATTTGAAATGAAAAGGGTTTCAAATTTAGTGTCTATTAAAATTTTGTTTTAGTTGCTGATTTTCATGGAATTTGACTTTAAAAATTTTAAATGGCCGCCATTTTGAAATTTAATGAGTGTGATCAAAGATATTTTTGGAAAATGTTTATAGCTATAGAGTTAAAGTGTATACCAAGTTTCACATAAATATCTCCAAGGGCTTTTGAGTCATTGATTTGTTTTTATACTAAATGGCGGATTACGGCTAAACTAAGCCAAAATCGAAAAATGTTATACTACATTTTCGACTTACTTTTGAATGTAAAATCTGAATCTGCATAGCCCGCTACTAAATTAACTAAAAACTTTGTTAAATTAAAAAAAAATATGGTTTTAGGCTAATTTTGTTTGTTGTAGACAATTACCAAGAAATTATGTTTTTGTCGATAACTCGCTTATCCTTTGACATACTGAAACTACAAAAAAAAACATTGTGTCTGTCGTTAAAAAATAAAAATATTTTGTCTCTTGTAATTTTTTTGTAAAGTTAACGGTTTTCAAGATATTCCACGTTAAAAATTTGTAACGGCCGCCATTTTGATAATTATAAAAATAAATTCTTTGTGTTTGGTATACTTGTTAATTGTAACAAATAAAATGCTTATTCTAAATTTGAACTTTATATCTTATCTATTTCCAGAGTTACTGTGATTTTTTGTAAAAAAACAAAATGGCGAATTACGGCTAAACTAAGCCGAAATCGAAAAAATGTTATACTACATTTTCGACTTATTTTTGCATGTAGAATCTGAATCTGCATAGCCCGCTACGCTTTACTGAGAATCACCCTGTACATCTATAAACAATACTTATAATTGTCCAATTTTAATACATTTTAGATATTTATTATCAGCAAAGTATGACCAAACATGTTATGATAAGAAATATTGAAAAATGTATCAGAAGAAAAAAATAATAATTTGCAATTTCGAAAGAGCCTTCTCAGGAAGTACACCTGTGAGTCAGCGCGATAAGACACATCCGCTCGTCTCAACAGTGCGACGTTGCCAATACCATTTTCACATTAAACTGCAAAAATCCCAAGTGCAAAGTTATAGCGCTTGTAGTATAGTTAAAATAGCTAAAGGAGGTTAACATGTCAGATAATATTAAGTTTCATTAAAATACTGTTTATAATAATTCCAATAATAGTCTATATATTATGTATGTGTGTAAAAAAAATCATGAACAATATGTAGTTTATTTTATAAAAAAGATGTTTGTATTACTTTTTTATTACTAATCCATAATCCAACTTTCAAATATATTTTACGTAAGTTCTAAACACTTTGACGTTTTTTTTTTAATAGCAACGTAGTTAGATGATGTAAATTCTATTTGATATTTAATATTTACGGAAATAAAACATGTTTTTTAACAACCTATTTTTTCCTAAACAATTAATTTTATAAAATTTAAATTAGTGTTTTTTTTTTAAATCACTGCAGTAGTTTTCAATATGTAACCATTTTTGTGCTAAAATAAAGGAAAGCATGTATTACCCTAGTAGTGTCCTCCTTTAAATAAACCATTATAGATACAAGTATTAAGTCTGTTCCGAAAACTAAATATGCAAATAAATATATAAATAAAACATTCTTATCTTCTATTTGTATTATATACTTAAACTATGCAGAGGCAAACACATTAGAGGTAAGTGTACAATTCCATAGCATCAAATTAAACACCGAACAAAAGGTTTTAGACAATGACTGCGCAAATGAGACGTTGTTCCTACATTGCTTCCTAAAGCCTTAACGCTTATTTAACAGGGAAACGTATAACATTTCTAACGTTTACATCTTCACAATACAAAATCTCAGAACTATTTAAAATAGTTGCTCGACTTTTGTTCTACATTATTTCTTTAACATTTACGCTTTAGCAGCAGCTATAAAATCAGCCATACTTTTGTAATTACAAAATAGCCGAAAATGTTCCGTAAGCTTTTGTTAACTGTGTCACACATTTATTTTGAATATTCTTATATTTTCTCAGAAGAAATTTTCTAGAAACCATCAAAACTATTTTGTGTCAAATACAAACTAAAACTAGTGTAACTAATACTGATGGATAAATGCCAAATGTGTGGTTTATTTTCTTACAGTTTAAATCATAGTAGTCATACAGGTATTAAATTATTTATATAAAAGCAAGTATATATTTTAATAGGTGTCAGTACAAACACATATACACTGTTTAGTTTTTTTTTTAACTTACAACCACTACTATTTGAAAAACGGAACAGATTTACAAAAGCTGATCTCTATAAGTTTTTCACTGTCTAGGGGAAACTTTGGAAAACAATTCCAACAGCCCCATCTTTTGACAAATATAATGGACTTATAATATATCTTGTGATACAACAAAATAAATCTTTTTAAAAACCATGCATTTCTGTGTTAAGAAAATAGAAATTGTCTTACGCATTCATTTACTACGCTCGAAAAATTTATTTTTAAGTTACTTTGTATTTTAATATTATTTTATAGGTGGAAAGGTATATCCAAAATCTGTTCTAGAAACAGTTATTTGTAAAAACCTTAAGAAACCTATTTACAAAATCCCCCGAATCCAATCCTATCACAGTATTTAAACAATTTATAACCACCCCACTATAGTATGACTTGTTTTTTTAATATTTTTTTTTATTTATTGACATAGTATTACAACTGAGGCTATTTCCTCATCTAGTAATTTAATTATCAGATTCCAATTTAAGGTATGTAACCCATTGGATATGACATGTGATACAACAAATTTAAACCGTTTATAAAACATGAATTTCTGTGGCAATTAAATACAAATCTGCTTAACGTACTTTTACTTTAAACCGACAACAATACCTAAAATATTTTCTGGCCTCAAGGAAAAAATACTTGATCAATAGATGTAAATTATCTTGAACCTAAGTTGAATGTACACCTTTTCAATACATGTTATTTATTCGTATAATTCATGTATACAAAATATATCAATACTTTTTCGCATATATCGACATTATATAATAATATATTCAAAATTAATGAACTTTCTGTGGTGTGGCGTTTTACTTATATTATTTATAGGTTTTTCTTTAAATGCTTTGTACTTTTGCCTACCTTCATAAAATTGAACTACAGCTAGTTAGGTTATTTTTTAATTTACAAGGCTGCAACAAATTGTCTTAAAAACTAGGCAAGTTTATGTTTGTGCCCATGTTGGGGACGTCTCAGAAATTACCGATTCTACTAGAAAAAACATAACTTAATAACGTTCAGTTCATGATGTAAAATGTATGTTAGTAATTTTAATATTGAAATACAACTTTAATATTGTGTTGTTTTCGTCTCAACCTGAAGCAATAGTTACTTCGCTTCGATTAAGAAATAATATAAGTGAATTATATTTAGTTTATAATTAGGAATAATTAGTTTGTTTAAATAAAGAATTAGGCATATTAATTATAAAATACAAAAATATTTAGTTTATAATTAGTAATAATTAGTTAGTTTCATAAAGAATTTATGTATTCTAATTATAATATAAAATAAGATTTCGTTTATGATTATCAAAAAACAGTTTGTTTATTCCACGCTGTTTATTACCTCTGCGGCTCCCAGCTGATGGCTTGTCTAATTAAAGTTTGTGTCCTTTTACTATCGTGAGAATTTCCGGATGCAGTCAGGATGTTTTGGGGGTGGCAAGACCACTTGCCAATAATTTGGCAAGACCATTGTTTTACTTTAATACGTTTACTAAAGCCTTAAAACCATTTATTCTGCAGCTCTGAACTACTTACGAATAAACTACACGAAGGCGTCTGTAGTTTGCTGCAATACTAGCTTATTCTTGAACATTTAGCCTCAAGCTAGCTCCCATCTTTAAATATAAACTGGGACATCAGCTATTGTTTGTGTACAAACCATTTTTAGCACGATCCCTATCAATATATTATACAGAATTTCTCCGATTATTATATATAGTAGGGACCTGTCACACTTGTTTCATACGTCATTGAAATCCTTCTTATTTATATTTCCAGATAGTGGTTTCAAAATAAACGATGTTAAAAACTTCGTATACAAATATTTTAAATGTATTTTGTAACATTTAGTTTTTATTAAATTTTGTTAGTAAAATAATCGTTTCGGTTGTTTCCAAAGCTTAAGGGTCGACTCTAGTAAAACAGAAAGCAACCTGCGACTCCAGCGTAGCGGTGGTAGGTTACGCGGACATTGCTCATCCTAAATCCATTTAAAACCCGCAATTGTTCAAATAACGTTTTAAAAAAATACTCAACTCTTGGGGACGAAATTCTTCATCCGAATGACTTGGTCATTTTTCGCTATAATTAATAGTTACAACGTAAACAAATATTTAATATCACCCTATAGCGGCGGTAGATTACACGGACATTGCTCAGCCTAGATCCATTTAAAACCCGCAATTGTTCAAATAACGTTTTAAAAAAATACCCTACTCTTGGGGACGAAATTCTTCATGCGAATGGCTTGGTAGTTTTTCGCTATAACTAATAGTGACAATATAAAAAAATATTAAATATTCATGTTTGAAATTGTTAATAAATATTGAACAAAATGTTTTTCTTCGTTTTGGAAAAGCCATTTGCATGCATATTGGCCATAGGTTTAAAATGACATATCGTTCATAATTATCCGATCAAAAATAAAGAAAAAATTGGATTTTAATTTAACATTGGTCTTATGGAGTGTCAGCCAACATGGCCGACAGCTAGAGCCGGCCCTTAAGCAATTGAAACTTTAAAATCCCTAAAGTGTTAGTAGTATTTTAACACATTTACAGTAAAACTATATAAGACCAAACTTTATGAAACTTATGTTATTCACGTACGGAGTTTGCAGTCATGTATTGATACTTCCCTACCAGCAATATACAGAGTCCCTAAATAGTTTGTGACGACTTTATATTTTTGTAACCATTTCAGACTAAGCAATGTAACTTAGTACATCGTTTCTCTACCAAAAAACTAATGTTTGAAGCAATTATAATTTGTTTATCATCTTAAGGGAATGGCCCGCAGGCAGTCGGAGGGAAATCTTAAATAGGAGCATAGGTCGAGTACATGAATAAATTAATTAAGGAGATTACAATGCCCCAAGTGACACGAAATGGCGATATTTTAAAGTTAAAATATTGGGATTTTTTTAAATGGCTTAGTTTTACTTATTGGCATAACATCACAGACCGAACATTACTATTTTAATGAGGAAAATGTTAAGTAATATGTGTAATGATTTTTATGTAGAAACAGTCGTTTCTGGGACTACCTCAAACATGAGCACAAACACACTAGTTTAAACATTTACATACCGAGTTTCAAATACACTTTGCTGATAAGAAAACCTAAGCTGTAGTTCACTTTTTTGCCACTTGTAGAAAGTAGCAAGCTTTTATAAAAAAAACTTCTGTAAATAATACAAGTAAAACCCCACACTGAAAAATATATAGAAATTAATTTTATTTTCGACGTGCTTACAATTTTATTGATACGCCATATTAACATAAATGATGAAAGTAAGTAATATGTATTTTAATGCGCTTTGGGTTTAACTTTCTGATAATTCACATTTGTATACAAAGATTTTTTTTAACTTTACATTCACAAACTATTAATCTAAAAGTATGGAGGATACGATGAAATTTAAATTTAATCCTTTCATGAGCTACTTGGTTTTAAGTAAAAATCTTTAACGCCTTACTAGTTAAACTTTAGCTTCTGACCATTGTTAATAACAATATAATTTTCTCAGCACATACAATGGTGCTTAGTGATATCTCATTAAATAATGTTATACAGTTACATATTCAAGTTGTTATGGTTGTTAACTATGATATTTTTCAAATTTACTATAATGAAATCAGATAATTGAATTTGTTTGTTGAAATAAAAAGTAGAATGTGTACAAACTAAATTATTAAACATTAATAATAAATAAATAACCAAAGAATTTTTAATATTTCAGAAGAAGTTGTATTCGGAGAAATTAAAGAGTGAATCCACCGCGAAGCACGTAGTGAGTATGCAAAATAATATATTTTAACTACTAAAATATCAACACAAATAAGAAACCAACTTGTGAGTGCGTACCGGGACAGCGTCGTATGTAGTCGCTCACCAGCAATACGGGCGTGTAAGTGTGTTTTATCTATTTATTATGTAATTGTTGTGTTAGTTATAATAATATGTAAGTGTTTGTGTAAGTGACGAAGGGAGACCTGATAAACTTGAAAATGGCTGAATAGCCGAAACGGTTGTCGTTTAGCGACGATAGAGGGACATTGAAGACGATAAGTCCTAAATTTAATAAATACGGTTTCTTTAACTAAATTTGTGGTACATTTATTAGTGATTAAGCAAAAACAATTGATTTAAATCCTTTGCTGCAGATATTTCCCAAAACTCTTAAAATGTATAAATCAAGGTAATTGAAATTACTTTATAATATTACCGTACTAGAACTAATTAGGAAATTAAAGTTTTCATAAATTTCTTGATGATATACAAACATAAATATTATGCGAATCAGCAACTAGGTTTGTTGTTTAACTACAGTTATGCAAATATTATAATTAATTACATTAGTTTCGCTGTCCAAACAATCCTTATTATTGTACAGATTATTATTATACAAATCTGTGTATAAATAAGGACGGTTTGGAAAGAGAAAATAAGGTAATTAATTATAATGATTAAATAACTTTAGATATACAAATAATTACATTCCTGTTTCGATTCAAAACAATATTCCAAGTTAATATATTTTTACGGAAAAGTAGCGTAACATTTATTATTATTATTATTATTTTTTTTTTTTTATAAAGTGCTAAAATTTCAACAGTAGAAGGATAAAATGAAAAATGTTGGACTAAAAATATGTTCTTCTACAGCTACATGTTTGGTAAAATTTTCAATTAGTTGTTTATATTGTAATTTAACCGGCTTTATTTTGCATAACTAAAAGGTACGTGGAGGCAGAAAACTGATTACAAAAATAAAGTTTGTTAAAGGTATGAAATTGTTGTCCGCCATTTTGGATCAAACATTATTTTATTAATTAATTATTAGATGGAAAAGACATGTAATTTGCAAGTAAATGTCCTCCAGACTAGCTGCACTTACTAAGATGAGTTTTGCGTCATTCTCGGTGCTCGAGTCAAACAACCCCTAAAACAATTAACACACAATATATACATACATTAAACAATATTTACATTCCCACTCTCACATTATTTTAATATTTCGACTATGCAGAACTGCAAAGCCTCTGACAACCAGAATTAGAACCATCCATCATGCTCTAAATGATACAACTATGAATTAGGAAAACACTATTATAAAGAAGAAAATTACTTCAACAACTAGAGTAAAACAATTTCATAACACATCTTATACTTTCTAGGAAGAAAACGCCTTACTGTGAATAATATGTAGTAGTAAATAAAGAAAACATTAAAATTGGATGGCCACTTCCTACAAACTAATAATCCGACTCCTCGACCTTCTTCACCCTCAAAATCTTCTAGACGTATATAATACAGGTTGTAGAATGGAATGCCCTCTTCAAAATAAAAAAAAAAAAATGAGGCTATCTCAAACACAACTTGAGTTATGTCGGCCATAGTGAAGCCTAGTTAAATCCATAAAAATTAACCCCCCGTGGGGGGGAGGGAAAGATGGGGGGAGCAAAACTTATGGAAAAGTCACTATAACCAACACTCATATTATAAAACATAAAACAATTAGGTTTTCTTTAAAAATAAAGAACATTTTTTTAAAGGTGGAGTGCCCCCTTAATGTTCACTGTTCTCTTGTTGTAGATGAATTTGCCATTTACGTGTCAACAAGAAACATGGCAACAGCAGAAAGATCAGTGCAATTAACCATTGACCAATTTCAAACATGGACCAATTGTATGCAATGTAAGTTGTCCGCTGCTAAACACGGTCAATTGATTTTACTCGTCTTAGTCAGATCTATGTATTCCTACATTATGCCTAAACGGAACTTAACTTAAGTCCGATAATACTCTTACATTTCTTGGTCTTACATTCGATCATTGGCTCTCCTGTGTGACAAATTTTAAATCACGCTGCATCATGATCCTAGATATGTTACGGGTTTTAAGCGATTCTCATTGTCGAGCCGAAAATGCCAGCATGATGTGATTTACTATTTATTGACTTTTGATATTAAGTGACCTGGTTTATATGATCGTGGAATTAAAGTTTAATTTCAGATGACTTACTAAGAGTCAAAAATATTCATGGTTTGCTTACGCAAAAAGAAAAGGTTTATTAAAACTGCAAACTAATGCTAAGGAAAAATATGTAATCTAAAAGGATGTAATATATAACACGTATATTTACTATTAAAAGAGCTTTTATAATGTGTGTACGTCACAATTCGGTATACCCGAGTGTTTAGTAAAAAATAGATTTTTTAAAACATTGTAAATCTTAGTAACAATATAGTACATGATTTTAATACTTGTCATCACTCAAGAAGTTTTTTTTTTAATCAAGCAGATGCACATTAAAATAAATAGGGTGACAACATAATTTAATAAAGTCATTTGGTTCTATAACTTAAACCAATGGCAACAATATCGATTGTCTTCTTCAGAACATTGGTTTTTAGATTATTAATAAAGTTTTAGAAAAGTGTCACAAGTTTCCTTTATCGTTTGTTTTATTAAAATTTATGCAAACTCAGGAAACTTTCATGAGGTGTGTTATTTTAGGAAATATGCTTAATATTATTGGTTGCCCTGCATGATAAAACGTACAGATTTGTATAGTTTGTGATAGGTTGAATAAATACTTTTGTAGATGGTATATTTATGTATTTTCTTTCTTTAGACAACCTAATAAAACATCCTATTATTAGTGGCAAAATATAAAACGATAAGAGACAAAATAATGTATCTACATTATCGATACAGACAAATGTATCTACTTTTGCTGTTTTCTAACATTTCCTCGATTCCATTCCGATTACCATAAGACACTAAATACTGTAGTTCCATCTTCTTTAAGCTATAGGCTACACACTCTGGTTTTAAAATACTGAAACTTCTGTCGATAGTGTTTACATCGAAATATATTACTTTCTAGACTTCTCGATTGTATCATTACATTACCGATCGAATATCAATATATAATAACGTAAAATCTTTTTTTTTCAATTATATTATACATGAATTTAGTGACTACTAAACGCAAGTAGATAAACTGCGGATCAAGTGGTGCAGTGTGAATGTCAGAATAAACGGTTGAGTGATTTATCTTGTTAATGTTGGTTCCACAATAACATGCACAGATGTGTTGTGATGAATCAGAAGGGCAGGAACTGTGCAATATTTTACTAAACAACGACGGATGTCCCACTTGGTGTTGGCACTTGCAGAGTAAGTTATATTTCTCACTAAATAGTGATTATCAGTGAATTTACATAGAAAAGATGAGCTATAACAGTGGCATTTATGGTGAGATCTAATGTTGGTAGTGGTAAATGGACACTGATCATTGTCCCAGAACACGTTTTGGGGTATAATAATTAAAAATGCGATGTATGTATATATATATATATATATATATGTGTGTGGTTGCATTCTAATGGCAACATTTTAAGTCCGATTTAGTACACATGTTGGTTTTGTAAGTCAATCGGACGAGGTTATAGCCTAAAAATAAAATAACTGTTTTTGACTGGAAGTTGAGATTTTTTAGGAATTTCGTACTAGAAGGAAACATTATGGTTGTTTTATCTAAAACTATTAATATGGGATATTATTATCCACACGATCTTTTTACACGATCTTATAAATCGTCTGGTTTCCCCAAAATCGATCAAAACTTTAAATACCATAAAATGACCCGATTCAAATATACGAGAGGGATTTTACTGTGGGGCAGTCCATAGTCCGAAGCTTTAAGGTCGATGCGTATACTAGCAAACCACAGTTCATAATCCGAGGCCGGAAAGTCGAGGTGGAAATTCGCAAAGAAACTCGTTTCTGTATAGCAACGAAGCAACGCGGGAGACGGGGCTGTAGGCTGAAGTGCGAACAAATTCCACCAATATATTTCCTACACTTAGGCAGCTATTCAGCGCATTCAAGAGAAGAACATTTTTCTAATTAGTTCGTTTAAACCATAAAACATAATGTAAACTTATTTTTTGATATTCGCCCAACTCACATCAGCATTTCAGGTGCGTGATCGAATGATTTCTGCTAGTACTTACAACGTTAATTTTATTCTACAACTAGGAAGTCAGAGTGAATAAACTCAAGCAAATTAGATACAAAAGAAAACAAAAACATATTTAAAAACAACCAATTTTATCTAGTCTTACCTAACTAAGCTTTATGGATTTTTAACTCGGTCAAAGTGTAAAATTATGTAGATTATATTATACCTTTTTAGTAAGAACAAATAAATATATACGTAAATATCAACATATACGTTGAACTGGTATATGTAATTTCAAACTGTTATATAATTTGTGTAGGCTTTATGATATGTTTTGAGTTTAGAAAATGTTGAAAATGTATACATCTTTCCAATCATTTTTCTTTACTTCATCTTCAGAAGAAAATACTTAGGCTAACAATTAACAAACTATATATAACAGGGTCTATGCCTTTACGGATTTTCAATATGACTGGACAGAGCCTATTTCTTCAAGGTGACCAAAATAGTATAGCGCGATTGAATGGTTGTTTTGTTTGATTTATTCGTTTTATTTAATTCGAATGAAACAAAACCTCTATAAAATATTCCACTCAAAGATTCTGAGCATTCGTTTCAATCAGATTTGTAAACATAACCTTAAAGTATATTTAGTTAAGGTCACATTTTCCCTCACGGTTGAATTTTGTTTTCTCATTAGTTTTTTTAGCAATCTTACATAAAAAGATGAAAAAATATCCATATGTTTCCAGAACGAAATGGTGGTCAAAAATGTTTAAAATATTTCTTACATTTATTAAATATTGATGTCTGTCTACACGAAACAATGTTTTGAAAATTTTAAACAAAAATGTATCTTGCATCTCTTTCGAGATTAAAATTATATTAAGACCAAAAAACGCAAACCATTTTCATTAGAAAGTCTATATCAAAATAATAAATGGTAAAGTACTTACATACATAAATAATTTTTAAAAAAATCGGTTACTCTTTATACACCAAATTATTTAGGTATTTGTTACATGCAGTTGTATAAATACACCATAGCAAATTATAGTGACGTGCTATATGATAATATAGAAAATGTATTTGTACACTTAGTAATTTATTATAAAAGGAAAAAGAATTTTACTTTAAAAATATGATTGTGAAATTAATTGTATTTAACAAAATCGTTGATATAATGATGACAAGTTAACAACAACGATTACATTTACACGTACATATGAATTTATAGAAAGATTAAATAACTAGTTCGCCAATTATTCGTTGACGTAATAAAAGTATACATTTAAATATATTTGAATACACTTGGCAAATGTAGGTCTTGTGAGTACACCAATTACACGTATGAAAATAGCTTCAGGAAATCTTCAACATTATTTTCCAGCAGATGTACTGCAGCATCGCAATAATGAAATCATTTTATTTTATACTGCAAATAATGTGTTCTATTCTTGGAAAAGCGAAACAAAATCACATGAAGAAAACATTTATGAACTGATACACGAAATGTATTATCAAATTTATGTTTATTAAATTATATGAATGCAACTTTAAAGTCTCTAGCAAGGAGGGTATAAAAACATTTGAATTAAATACAATAATGTATTGTGAACTTTTAGTGTTTGTTATAAAATATCCTCTACCTCAAGTCCGATATTAGTAATTCTCCGGACGAATTTTATCAGACATAATTTCTTGACAGTTTTAAATCAAGTCAAACTGCAAACTTGTATTATATATATTATAATGTTGTATGTAGAAATGTGTTTGTTTTTTAACATTGTGCATATATTATAATTGTTTACAGCTTAACTCTGTTTATTAAAAGTTTGTATTTGTATTATACATAAATTACGTATTGTGATTGTTTTTCAAGCTATTGTATTAAGATTTAAAGTTACTAAAATTATATTTTATAATTTCTTATATATATAAACACAAAATATTTTCCTAAAATAGAGGTAGTGCCCGTAAATTTGTCAATTATGTGAAACTGTGTTTATAACATAAATATTTTTTTAATTTTGGGAAATTTTATACATAACAAAAATAAATCATATTTAAAATTGAAGGTATATTTATAAAATATATTAAAAATAGTGTATTTATGTAAAAAACAAAAGGTCATCGATGATATTTACAATTATATACTGTGCAAATTAATAGCTCTCTATGAAAGACATACAAATGACTAACTACAGGTTTTGTTCTGTTTTCCAATAAGATTCTCGAATTAGTTTTTTCAATTGTGCTATTATTTTGTATTACTGTTTAAAAACGTTAACTAGCATAATTTGAAACCAATGATGTTTTAATAAATCTATAGACTACAAATTTGTATATCACTACAACGTTCAAGTTCAGTATTTAATTAACTTACTATTTTAGTTTTAGTTTCTAGTAATAACTCTTGCTTTCTAACTTTATTTAAACACTTTTTACGTTTTAACTTGCTACTTGTAGAACTTTTACAGTTTATTTTCATGTAATTTACTTAAAATGAAAACGTGTATATAGTACATTTTAACTTGTACCGTTCTTGTATTATATAAGTCTAAATTTCTAATAAGTGGATAGTTATTTTACTACTTCCAAAGTTTACTTTAAGGTGTAGAAATAGTAAATAACTTAAATAAATGATCGACGTCAACTTGTATGTTATATTCAAACAACTTTTCTTTTCAAAAATCAACTACAATTAATTGTAAAACACGTAGGAAAATTTTAAATAAAAGAATAATCGAAAGACCACACCGGAACTAAAACCATAATATCTGCACTCTAATCACGACCATGAAACTGGGTAACAGTTATATTTTTAGACAACCACAAGAATTATGGGATTGATTTGAATTGCATTCCATTTCCTATAATGTGTAAACAATAAATAAATTGATATTATATCTCATTTAGATTTGTCTTGTTGGTGTGTATAAACTTAGTCAAACATTCTTTAGTAACGATATAAGTCGTTTAAAATAGATCATATTCTTTATTTGATATTTCAGCTCATTTCTTTAATATAACCGTGTTTCACAACGCATGCAAAAGACATACTGCGCTGATAATAAATTTATTTTAATATTGAATTTCATATATTTCTTCAAAACTTTCTCTAGTTTTACATAATCAAATGTTTCTGTGAGATATTATTAATACCAAGGAGATAGATAATTACTGCTAATTTTGATTATGTTTGTAAAAAAAGTCAATCTATTCACTTAAAGAAATTTGTAGTTATTCACAGATTTCGGACTATTTGTAATTTGAAAGAAAAACTAAAAGACAGATTATATATTGAATTTATTTCATGATGTAAATAAAACTGAATTTTCCTTTTAAGTCAGCATTGTTCAGCCCCAAGGGAGTGCCGGAAAGATTTTATATTAGAAACAGTTGAATAAAATATCTTACGACTCTATATGCCTATATTATTGCATACGTGAAATGAAAAATGGAAAGTAAAACCAAAGAACTAAATAAATATCACGCACTTACCACCATCAAGTCAACATGAACTGAGTAAGAATATGTTACGCCTATAAGTTATTTGATACATTTTATATTAGTATTTCCTTTAAAAAAACAGTTTCCTCTGCAAATGTCACCAATTCTTAAAATAGATTGCATATATCGATTTGTATAGTTGAATGAATTATATAAACGTAACATTTAATAAAAAAATATAAATTTTTAAACCCATTTAATTAGATTTTTTATTATTTAAATCATTATACAACGTAAAAATAAAACACTAAACAACTATTTTGGAGTGTAAATAATTAAATAACAGACACCTAGAAACTAATTAAATTGAAAATAACACACATAGTTTTAAGTTTTGTTTGATATTAGTGTTTTTTAAAACCTCAACATAGTTCCCATTGTTGACAAAAATATAGTCAATACATTTATTTTCTCTGACCAAACTCTATTTCATCAGTTATGTTTGTGAAAGCTGTGTTAATTCTAAATGTTAACTCATGCACTTAGTCCTTGACAAAACCCCAAATGAAAAATGACATAGCGGTAGGTCTGGTGATCGTGGGGGCAAGTTATCTGCCCACTACGCAAAATCCGTCGAAATTTTATGTCAAGTGACTTTTACACGTGATTTTCAGTATGGTGGGACACCATCTTGTAGTAAAATCACAATAGGCTGTAAGTCTTCTTACTGTAAGTATGCAATGTTCTCCAGAAAGTCTGGATACATGTTATAATTATTCGTTTTTTTTCAAGGAAGAAAAACGGACCAATAAATATGTCATAAGGTTCAGCTTGCGCGCCACGCATTCTAATTGGGGCTCTCTCGAATATGTTCTAGCACTTTATATGGCTTTTCAGAGCCCCATATTCACACGTTATTTTGATTCACTTTTTACACAGAAATGGACCGTGGCTTCGTCATACCATATTTAGAAATTGTTTTCAATAAACAAAAGATCAATCACACTGTATAAGAGTAGTTTGTCAAAGGGTTCTACAATAAATACGTAATCCACATCCGCATACGCATGGGTTTTATATTGTATAGCCGTCCATCCCCGTCCATGAAGAATATTTCGTTTGTAGACTGCAGGGGTTGGGTGTGATGATATGGGTGTCAAAATAGGGTATCGCCCTAATTGGCTTCTTATAGGAAGTCGGTGAATCACCTGGCAATCAAGAGTCCAGGAGCCCGAGACTGGCCAGAATGTTCGTAAATGCTCTAGAAGCTTTCAGAATATTCCCAGAATGTTCTAAAATTATGCAGAAATTTTTAGAATCTTCCAGAAGATTTGAGAACGTTCACCATTGTTCCAAATGGTTCTGAACCCTCGAATGAACATCGTGTTCCATAAAATTCAAAAACATTCTTGAATACTTACGGGATATGAAGCTAAACTTTAAGTCTTGAAAAATATAACTCTTATATTATAACTAGGAGAGAAAATTAGCATTTTCATTTTGTGGGCCTAAGGTTTAAAATAATTTTCCTAGAAAATGTATTAGGTTAAAAGTACTCATACACGAGAAATGCACCTCAAACAAAGAATTAGAAATCGTGATTTTTGATCCTACTGGTATAATAAATGACAGATTGACTTGGATGAAACTCACTATACGTGTTGGGTCAGTGAACTCTCAATATTTTATAAGATATTTGTTTCATTCATTTATTCACATCTGCGAGCGAAGCGACCTCTGCCTAGTTGTATCATACATTATTTGTACATATTGTATATTCACATAAGTGGTTTTTAATTGTATTCTGTTACCAAGTCTTTAAATGAAAAGCGGTGTTTCGTAACAATAGAATCAGTGCTAAGGAAATATTTTAACTCTCACAACCATTACAACAGGACAATGGTGTTACTGAGAAATATGAGGTTTATGTTTCCGGAGAAATAAAGAGATAAAAGTCTAACAAAGCTAAAACGTTATTAACAGCAAACAGTTAAAGCAAACAGCCACGTAATCCCGAATAGTCAGCAGTAACTTATTTCCATTTGTTTCAGTTAACCTACTGTGTAGAGAAAACCAAATAAAGTTGAAAGTGAAGTCGCTGCAAGTCAACGGGGAAGAGTATCTTAATCAAAGTTAATGCTATCTTTTGTTCAGATATAAAATAAATTTAAAAATATATGAATACTATTTGCATTCACTATCAGCGATTTTCAACTTTTGTTTTAACATTTTATTTTACTATTTTTGAAACTATTCTATTGTCGGTACTAATACATGAGACATAGTGTAAGTTTGGTAAATGAAAAACTCAGAACGTTGATTGTAGTTTACATGTAAAACACATTTATTGTGTTTTAATCCTAATTATTAAATTTTTATTTTAAAGATCTATCTGTATGAATCTTGTTACATAAATGATTTAACATAGTATATATTTTAAGCGCACTTTGTGTGACATATCTACATAAACAAGATTAATTTACAGTACTTTCACAATACAATTTGATTGATATTTATATCAATAAGAGAATACCTACGTTTAGAATAATAATAGCAAGGAATGGTATAAATACTTTTATTATTACCTATTTTAAACTTATTTCAATTATTTAATTTCTTTATTTCACTCAAAGATGATTGAAATGAATAAAGTTAAAATATAGAGAGAGTATTAATTATAAGATTGTTAACTAAACATCAATAAAATGGCTTTAGTAAATAATAATAACAGACTGTCATAATAAATATTCTTAAACACACTGCAATTTATAAAAAAAAATTTAATAATAATACAGGGTGATTGGTAGTCAATGTGAACATTTTAAAGGCGTTATTATGCATGCAAATTGCAACAAAACTACGTAATTCGGACAGTTCTATCTCACTCCACGTTCCAGAAACAGTAATTTTTTTATTGTTTTCAAATTTCTTGACATTGCTAATGGAAATCTAATTTTTCTCAACTTTTACCAAACTTATTGCCCTTTTTAAGACTTTTTTTTTTTGAAAGAACATAACATTTTCTATCAGAATAAGTATAGTTTGCCACAGTCAAGATCTCTTAAAGCCTTGTAAAATTTATTTGAAAAAAATATTCGGGAAAATTAAGAAAAAGGGCGCTACAACTTACTTAAACAATTTTTCTTATGCGTCATACTACAAACTGTCAAATATCACAAAAAACTTCCAACATTTTAAGCTTTAAAATGGTGTACTAGAAGTTACCTTTCCTTTTCGCCTAAGGGGTGGCAATGGGTGTTAAACATAATTATTGACCTGACATTTTTCACACTGACTACCAATCACCCTGTATAAGAATTTTTCATGAACGTTATTTTATTTTGTTATATGATTTGTATTTTATTTTAATACTACAATGTCGGCCTGGAATAGGTCTCAAATGTATTTTATCTTTCTTTATTGACCTAAAGCATATATTTTAAAATAACCCTTATAAAATCTTAGAAATCGTTTTATTTTTTAGTTTGTTTTAACATTGTAAACACTTAGGACAATGCATAATATGAAAAGCATGGTTATTTTAATTAGGTAGTAAGCCTCCGTTAAAAATCACAGGCTGATTAATAATTATATACACATCAGAAATACACAATTTAAAAAAATAACAATTTAAAAACAACATTAAGGCCTACTTATCTAGGCCTACCTAACTGTGCTGACGGGGATTTTCAACTCGGTAAATGTGTACAATAATAAGGATTATAAAACTGTAGGCCTATTTGGTAAACATTTTTATTTACATTCGTTATTATATATTTAAAGAAAGAATACTATCTTTAAATTGCTTTTTATTTCATATTGATAGATCAAATGAATTAGAAGTTATATTATAGTCAAGAAATTAATAACCTAATATGTTTATATGTTATACGAATATGTACGAATGTTTCCGAAGTCAAACGAATCTCTTCTTTAAATTTGTATAAACAAAATATATTGACGATAAAAGGATGTATTTATATACATTGTATAACCTCAAAGCAAATATTATAACGTATATAGCATACATTAGGTCTGTAACTGATACTTAAAAAAATCACAAAAAAGTTTAACGATTGAAATTGTAAACATAACCTCAAACTATAATCTGCAATGGGTTTGTTTAAGTATTACAGATGTTGGATAAAATCAGCTGTTATATTATATGTTACTCACGTACGTACGTGAGTAGTTTTATAGCAGTTCATTTACTTATGTTTTCCTATTAAAAAAATCTGTTTCTTTGTAAGTTAGCGTAACACCTGTAAACCTCTAATTCGAAGAGACAAAATAGGTCAAAGATTTTTTGTATGCATATGTTGTGCGCAATATTATATTAAAAGCAGTTTTAAAAGCTTATATTGAAAACAACCCTCTTTTTATTTCAGTTGCAATAATCTGTCACTGGATATGGCAGCTTGTGTAATGACCGAATGATAAATGTTATTTCTGTTATGCACCTTACTTATATTGAATGACAAATTTTATTTTCACTAGAGTGACATTTAGCACAACTCATTTAGGTTGTTACCGTCTTGTTTTATTTTGGTAACGATTGCCGGTAATAACATTGATATTAAAACTTTTACTAAAACTTAGTTTCAACTTTTCAACTTTTGTATACTTCAAATATACCCTTACTTTGTATTACTTTAAAAAGTATGGTTATTATTTGAATTGATACTATTAGTCGTATTAGATTAAAAAAGAATATCCTTTTGCAATTATTTTGTTACTAGATATTGAAAAAGAAGCAATAATTATTAACGTTTTGCTATTGTTGTGCACTACTTAGCAGCTTGATGCTTGTGGTCGGATAATTTACGTAACACTTCTACCCTTTCATCATTAGTCAATCTGAAAAACGTAATTTAAAAAATGTAAGACATTTTATTGAATCAATAATTATATAAATAGTAGGTCTATCTATCTTCTATATAATCCCAATACCATTCACTCATCAAGAAATCTCAAAAACCACAGAACGGATTGAAATGAAATTTGGTATGCAGCTTCCTCTAGGGCCCTAGGTGATCGCTAAGAAAGGTTTAAAAAAAAATTATATTTGAAATTAGTACTAATAGATTTGATGTAACAACAGTATCTCTGGATAATTATTACCGTGTTGGTCTGGCACAGTAGGCCAGTCGGTAGGGGTAATTTTAGACCAAAAGTTCCAGTAATTTACAATACGGCTGATTTTCTTTTATAAGTACATTAAAGTATGTAGATTAACATAAAAAAAAGTTAACCATTCTATCGATTTCCCAAAGTCGAAAAAAAATTTATTAACATTTTTTTGTTGATTATCCTTATTATTTCAAGCTGGGATGAAGATAGAGACAAATAAAACATACCACCGTGTAGGGGAGGTATTTTTCAATAAAAAAGGTCATATGTATTTATTTCGTCCGAGCAATGGTTTGTCTGGAAAAAATTCTATAATGCAGGTATGTATTTTGCAGCCGGGAAAATCACTAAATTGGGGAAATCTCATTTATATATGAAGCGTTGGCTCATTCTAAATTAATTAAATTTTAATATATCGAATTGAAACTTGACATAGGAGTTACATGCAGAATCTCAGCTTGTTACCTTGAAAATGACCCGATCTAGAACCCCTTGACTTATCAATAGGTTTCTCGATTTTAGGAGTACCGGACCCACGAACTAATTTCAATATATTCCAGTTTCGTCAATTTTTGGAATTTCAACATCAAATTTGTTTTACAAGTTGATGAATACACAAGTATAAAAATTCTTAGTAAGTATGAACGATTTTTTTTCATGTTATTTTTAAAAACGAGGCGCTTGAAAATAGTCTTCTGTTTTACCCATCTTGTTTTAACTATAACACCTTTGGATTTAACAACTCCAAATCGACATTTTGGAACATATCTATTTAAAAATTGGTACAAAAGTTATAAACAGAATTGTTTTTTTGCTGTACTTATTTTAAAAACTATATTTAAAAAATTGACTAATCTGCAGCCGATTAACTCAAGCGTTTTAATAAAAAAATCTAAAAAGGTCTAAAATTAAACTTTTTAAAGTTACTTGTGCTTTAAAAAGTAAATAATAAAAAAGGTTTATACTCCTTGATCTTGTTTGAATCTATATATTTAACTTGTAAAAAAACTTTCAGGTTGATATTTTTAAAATTTTCTAAACTGGAGCTGTTTAAAATGAGTTGGTGGGTCCGGTACTATTCAAATCGAGAAATCCATTGATAAGTCAAGTGGCTCTAGATCGGGTCATTTTCAAGATAACAAGCTGAGACTCAGCATAAATGTTTAAAATATATATCTTAACTCCTATGTCAAGTTTCAATTCGATATATTAAAATTCAGCCAATTTATAATGTGCAACGCTTCATATGTGAATGAGATTTCAACTTTTAGTGATTTCCAATGCTGCAAAATACATACCTGCATTATCGAATTTTTTCCAGACAAACCGTTGCTAGGACAAAATAAAATACATATGACCTTTTTTTATTAAAAAATACCTCCTCTACACGGTGGTATTTTTTTCTCTATCTTTATCCCAGCTCGAAATATTAAGGATATTAAGGACTTTGGGAAATTGATAGACTAGTAAACTTTTTTTACATTAATCTACATACTTTAACGTACTTATAAAAAACCATCAGCCGTTTGCAAATTACTGGTAGTTGTAACACACACCAACTAGCTACAGCTGCAAGAGTGCGAGATTAATTATTGGGCAAAGCGGTGAAAGCATTACTGTCGTAATGAAATATGAGTTGGTGATTCTTACTGAACTTCTGTAAATGACGTGCGTATCGAAATACTGTATTAATAGAGAATCTATTAGCAGTAGATCGTGTACATCTTCACCATAATTTAAGATTATCATAAGTGAAGCTATTTCTTGATAGCACTCGTATTACTAATGGTCCAGCATTAATACTTTTTGGCCTTAGTCATTGTCAAGGATACTAATTATTTATACTAAAAATATTTACAGTCGTTACAGGTTCATTCCACCATTTGAAAATATGCCGGTGAAGTTATTTGGTCTCATGAATTTTAATAACGGGAATAATATGCTTCAATATAACGCTGCATTATGTTATTATCTAAAGTACTGTTTTCAAAAAGTATCTTTGATATTTTTGTTAGTATTTTTATTTTACATTTCCATGCAAAATAGTTTCGAATGCATTTATTAATGCCTTTGGCTTGTACATATCCGGCAATGGCTCATTGTCTAGTCACACTTGTTGCCATTAAACAGTTGATGAACGTTATTTGAACTATACAGGATGACATCCAGGAAATATCTGCAACGGAAATAGAACTGTTCCTTACGCAAAAATAAGATACAATTTCCATTGCACGTAGTAACGAATACGATTAACTTTTCATTATACACCATTTTGTTTGTTTTTTGTTTACAATAAAAAACACTTAATGTATTTTAAAGTAAAAAAGATAATGCGTAAAAATTTGGCGTACATATTTGTAACGAACATTTTAATCAACGTACAAAAGATCTTAACAACGACTTTTATGTTTCAAAACTGGCAGTCGTTAACAAATTTAGAGGTATTTAACATTAAACATTTTTAACTGCAGCCGTTTTAAAAATACAGAAGTCACTGTTCTGATTGTCTGTATCCAGGTAAAAATTAGCATAACAAATACGTACATCAACTTTTAAATCAATATCTTATCTACTTCTAAAGATATAAAGTTTTTTAATAAAAACAACTGATGTCTGTTAAATGGATAACAAATCTTTTACGGGCACATGTTTATTTGAATGTAATATCAGATTTTTACCCACCAATAAATCTATAAAACTATTAGAGATAGTTCCAGGCCATGATGTATTGTGTTATTCTTTTGTATTAGGTTATATTATAAAGTGGGTTTCTTGTATAACTAAAAAAATACAAGGAATTTAGATTTATGTAATCATGTATAGTTATTTTATGCATTAAGTAATTTTATTTTTGTTTAATATTTACTTTTATGCATCTTTCAGAGCGAAAATGTTTTAATTATTGAATTGCAACGATAATATTTGCACTTTTATTATGTTTTGAATATGATATGTAAATAAAACGTATTTATAAATACAAATTATACAACGAATAGCCTTTACAGATATTCCAAGAATAGCCAATACGTGAATAATTGGTGGAACATTACAGGTATTAATTTGCTTGTAATATATGAGTCTGTATTTACAAAAGTTTTGAATACAGTGAGATTATAAGTATAATAACAGTATTTAGTTAGCAGATTTAAATCAATTGAAGTTAATTTTATACAGATTTTAAAAATCATCCTAAATTTGTATACTTACAGACGTGTCTACAAATAGTTTTATTATAACTACCTGTACTCGTTTAAATAATTTTACTATAATAAATTAGTATCCTTAACAATGACTAAGGCCATTGACTATTATATAGTCAATGCTAAGGCCAAAAGTGTAGTAATAATGCTGGTACATTAGTATTAAAAGTGCTATGAAGAAATGGCTTCACTTATCTTAAATTATCTTTATCTTTATATGGCTTATCAATCTTAAATTATGGTGAAGATGTACACGATCTACTGCTTATAGATTCTATAATAATACAGTATTTCGTTACGCACGTCATTTACAGAAGTTCAGTAAGAATCACCAACCCATATATCATTACGACAGTAATGCTTTTACCACTTTGCCCAATAATTAATATCGCTCTCTTGCAGCTGTGCCAGACCAACACGTTAATAATTATAAAGAGATACTGTTATTACATTAAATCTATTAGTATTAATTTCAAATATTTCTCTAAACACTGTCCTTATAATTTGACTGTAAAAACATTTTTACAAAGTAATTCACATAGTGTCTAAAAAATTAACTTCAGGAAATACATTCATAGAAAATTTTTCGTAGGCAACGTAGATGCTTAGTAGCTATTGGTGAAAATAAAAATGAAAATAAGTAAGTTTACCTACCATACTCAAATATAAGAGAGGAAACGACGTTTAATTCGAGACGATTAGAATTTTAAACCAAATATTTCAGGATGTATATTATGAAGGAATTTCATGACTTGAAATAAATTCGTATTTTTTATAGTGCCAGTTTTATTCAAACCCGAGGGAAGGCAGTGGAATATTTTATATTCCTATCAAATAAGCAACGAAGGAGATTTCATAGGGGTTGAATAATATATGTATGACTCTATGCATACATCATCATGTATATGTACAATGAGTTATATAAATATTTCATAATATACAGCTCGTTCGCCAATGCAAACTGAACATCATTCCATTGACGGTAACCTAAAGTTTTTTAACAATCGTTGTATTAGTGTTCTCTTTAAAAGCACCATTTCCCATGAAAAAAAGTTTTACATGTTTATTAATGATATAAAATCATTATTTATTTTTAAAATGTACATAAGTGATTACTTTAAATCTACATTCATTTATTCGCTATTAAAATTCTACTAAACAGTTGCCTATGCAAAGATAGTCTATATTAAAAGGGATTTTAATAACACAGTTATATAATTATAAAGGTAGAGTCGTAGTTAATTCGAATTTTTAGTTTCGCTCGCAGATATGAATAAATCTTACGATTTCACTGAATTATGTTGAGCCCTCACAAATAAATTATGTTTCCCTTTTGGGATTACACACATGTTTAGCGAGGCACATGTATAGCTAGGCACATGTTTAGCTAGGCACATGTTTAGCTAGGCACATGT
>JAGFPH010001399.1:54224-68854 GCA_018207615.1 Philaenus spumarius
TATAGCTATTCACATGTTTAGCTAGACACATGTTTAGCTAGGCACATGTTTAGCTAGGCACAACTAGACTCGCACTAGTTTGTTTGAAGTACATTTAAGTTTATGAGTACATTTACATATAATATTTTATACAAACAATATTTTACACCTTAGACACATTTGGTTTATCTTTTACATATTGTAACTTAAGAGTAATATGGTTTTAAGTTTTACGTGACTGGCTTCATAGCCCGTGTCCAGTTTCTAGTACATTCTAGAATGTTCCGGAACAAGATGTTCCAGAAACTCAATATCGCACATTCTGGAAGATTCTATATCATTCTTTGAAATTCACGAATATTGTATAACATACTGTAAACTGTTAGAAAATGTTGTATGAACTATTGTAGAACATTCTAGGAAGTTTCTAGAACATTCAGGAATATTCTGCAGTCCATTCGGTACTCGATGTCCAACTGCTTCACCGACTTCTCATATGAAATCCGTTAGTGCGATGAGTTTTTTTATCCAACCTCTCCGAAGACAACCCTGCAGATTAAAACCGAAACTTTCTTCTTGAATTCGGGAAATATATGAGGTAACCTTTCGAGACAATTACACACAACTCTCTTAGCTCTAATTTAACGAGAGGGTTACAATTAAATATTGTATATAACATGTAAGAGTATATAAACTTGTATTTTATTCCAAATATCTACATACATTTATTTATTCACTAAGTGATAACTTACAGTAAACCTTATTAGTCTAAATATTATGCTTTACACAATGAGCAAAACAACTGCATACAAATTGCTACCCAACTAATATGAATTGTTTTTTTAAATAAATAACTTTCCCGATGTATTAACCCACATAAACCGACACTAATAATAAATTGACATACAATAATTGTCCCTTTAATTGCTTTAATGTCCACAAAATGTGCCCTCACCTTTGCTCTGACCTGGTTGTTTCAGTGGGACTGCTCAGCTTCCTTACGTTTACCTTGGCTAGCATAACTCACTCTGTCGAGGCACCAATCTTCCAAGACTTCCGAATGCCCCTCAGTCTAAGATTTTCTGTCTCTTTAACAAATCCTGCCGCTCAGTTTTCCCAGCTTAGTATTTTTACTTATATGTCGATTTACTTAAGAATGCAATTTAAATAATTTCTAGTTACATAATTATCTACTCTATATTACTGTAATATTACCTCATTGTGCTTACAAGTAGAAATCTACCATTCTCTAATTAATTGTTAGGTTTAAATAACAAATCAATATATATTGTTACTTATTCCATTTCATAACAATTGAAGGGCTACCATACCATTTAACCCCCAAGAGGAAGAGGGTGTGGTTGTGGGATGTGGTTATATACTTTTAACATTTATATTGATTTTATCAAAACACTTTTTATTATATTTTAACTCTAGACTTCAGGTATTTCGTGCTAGCAGATATATTACTTTTGAAGAATATCTATTATTTTTTAAAGTTAAAATAAGTAAGAGGGAATAGTTTTAAATCTCACAAACGTTATAAGAACACAGTGGAGTTAGAGGAAATATGAGGTTTTATTTCTTGAAGAAATCGAGGTATAAATTATTCCAACAAATACTAAAAAATTTACAAACAGTTAAAGCCTATGGCCACGTAATCCCGAATAGTCTGCAGTATTTTCAATTCATTTGATTCCTTAAATCTACCGTGTCAGGGAAACGATTTAGAGTTCAAACTGTGGTCGCGCTAACTTAAGCCAACTGGAAAATTGAGTAGGCCTATTATCATCGAAATTGAGTATAATATTCGATAATATTACAACTTATTTTATATTATTATTTTTGAATATTGATGAATTAAACATTATCGAGATATATCAAACAAAAAGTAAATATAATATATATTTGTGGATCGCAACTTTAATTCAGTTAAAATACAGGTTTGGCATCTGAATTAATATTTCTGTTATTTACACATAGATGTTTAAATTACTTTACATATGATATTTTATTTATATGGCATTAATATTGGAATTGCCATTGAATGTTTTCAATCTCACTAAATTCCATTTGCCACTATTACCAATATTTGTTTTTATTTCTTGTTTTTTTTTATTACTGATTATACTGTTTTTATAATTTCCAAAAAGTTTGTGGTCAGCTAATTAATAGCAAAGGCTAGCTTAATAAATATTATCAAAATATAGTTCATGTTAGTAGAATCTCATTAATAGTAAGGAAAATTAACTAGATTTATTCAGATATTTGTATCCATTTAGTAACAACAGAAATTTCAGTTACAGTAACGAAAGGTTTCAAGATTGTGAAGATATAAAATAAAGAATGATACTGTATTAACATGTATTGACCGATTGCTATGCTTATGCAAGATACCTCATAATTGTTTATGTAAAAACGCGTAATAGTATTGAGGAACTGTTTGTATTTTGTAGGAAATTAATTAATAAATTCCGTAATTATAATTGCCATAGAATTCACAACAAAACATCCTGCTTTAAATTTCAGTCGCAGTCCACTGTCACTTGATGATATTATTTCTGTTCTTACTTCTCCTCTCCTTCTCTGACAAACTACTTAATCTGAAATGAGTATAAACACGTCTGGTTATAATAAACTAGGAACGGAAATATTAAACTGTTATTTTTTTATATGCAAAAGGTATGGTTGAAACCTGAAGAGATTTCTCGACTCGGTACTGAATATCTGTCCTTGGCCTAGGCAGGCAAAACTGTTCATTTGCCTCTCTTTGATATGCTAAAAACGTTCACTAATCTGCAGAAACAATCTTAGACGGATTATAGGATTTCTCAATAGACCTACCCTGCCAAATAGAAATAGACAATAGGTCTAGTTTCAAGGAACTCCTGTTGAGTTCCGTTCCCTTGGTATTGAATCGACTCAGTACCTCTTAGGTGAGTTCGAGGCTCTCGCTTACAGGGTTCACCGTATTCGGAATCGCGGTGGCTGCCTCTTGGAGTGTTCCATGGTCTTCCCAAGACCCTTCTATTATTTAAACGAGGCCTGGGTTGGATTTGGGATGATCACATGAGGGAAATATATTCCCCATAATGGATCCACTTGGGTCTCAGAGGCGGGGTAGTCTGTGGGCTCATTTATCTCTTCTATGGAGGGGGGGATCTTCAAATTGGAGTATTTCTGAAATGTTACTTATAATATGAGAGACCATTCAATTTAATAACACCCAGGAGTCATATAACCTTGCCTTCCCAGGTCATATTTGGAAAAGCATTCATTAATTTATATGAAACTCAATACACAGGATGTGTTTGAACCAGACAACTTAAATCTGACGTTATACAATTTGCGTGTGAGAGTAAAGCCGCGCACAAGGCTGTTTAGCAGCCGCTGGTAAAATTGCCAGCAGGCAGCATAGTCTGACCCAGAACCAGCGGCTGGAAATACTATATTCTGGGTCAGGCTATGCTCCTTGCTGGCGATTTTACCAGCGGCTAGTTAGTAGCGGCTGCTAAACAGCCAAGTGTGACCGCGGCTTAAGGCTATAATACGAGCTCTTAGTCTGTCTGTCCAATTTCCAACAAAGTAAAACATATTACAGCTAATTAAAAAAAAATCATTAGTTATTTTAAAGTTGGAATCAATATGGGAAAAGTTTCTGATCTCTAAAATTATTTTCAAATATTTTTTTTTTTACATTTTAATGTATGTAAGACTTTTTTGTTATTTGTAAAAACTTTAAACAAATTTGTTTGGTGTCCTTCACTTAAGAAGGTCTATGTTTTTTATAATCTAATGTAATTTTTAAGTTGTACTTATAATAAACCAAATAAAACAATATGTTACCAAGACTTACCGCTAGCAATCCTTTTGAAGTTTATCCTTCAATTTAATTATGACATACATACCCTACACGTGTTTCGTATCTCGTCATCGTCATCACCGTGATCAAAAACACTCAATTTAAAACATTCATATACAATCAGAAAATGACATTCATCTACATAACACAGTCTAGAGTAAATATTTGTGATAATTTAAATTTAATGATAAAGGTCAAAATTGAGCAAACGGATATGCTTTAAAATAACTATTTTCTATTAAGACTTACCGCCAACAATCATTTTGCCGATAAAAAAAGGATCATCGACATCCTATATTATGATGATAAAAAAAAAATTATCCTATTATAGCAATACTTACACATATATAACAGCATCTTCAATCGCTATTACTGTCATAGAATCATTGGAAAATATGTTTACACTATATTAACTTTCAAAAGTTTTAAAAATATTATACGAAAAGTAAATACTAACATTAAAACGTACAATTCATACATTTATTTAAACAAAATAAGTATTATGTTATGTTTTCTAATATATTATTTTTTTCAAATCTTAAAAATATTAAATACATTTTGAGAAATGTTACTTATTATTTTCCTAATCATACTACTGTACTCATAGTTTTAATAAACATCAAATACGTGATACCTACAACAAACACAATGTATGTTATGTAAACTCTAACAAGCCAAAGGGATTTTCAGAAATAAAATATACTGACATAAACATATATTATTTCTCAGTAAATAAGGATTTGACTTTGCTTACGAATGTGGGTTAGGTCTCGTAGGAATAAAGTTTAATAAGGATCTGTTCGACTTGTTTATTTGATAATGGACCCTTATATTATACAGTTTATGTCATATGTTCAACGCAGCTTAATGGAAGGATCTATCCAAACGAAACCAATGTTGAGCATGCTAGCAACAAGGTATGCAGAACGAGATAGGCAAGTCAACAATCTACTATCATAAGTGTCATTTTGGTATACAAACTGTAAGAACAATCATTATATCATGGACATTTTCAGTTTTTCTGTGTTTACCAAAATTTAGGTCTTTTGGACTTTGAAGTAACTTTTCTCAGCATTTAATAAAAATATTGTTGCCAAATTTCTTCGGCTTTCTTATAACATGGTCTAATAGTGCGCTACATGAGAATTTCTAAAAATGCCTCCTATATTGTTAACAATAAATATTTTATGATTATTTTGACTGATAATTTACAAATTATTTTTTAAAATGAAAAAAAAATAATCTGAAATAAAATTTTACTTAAATTTCATTTAGCGCACTAGAAAAAATTGTGATTACAATATTTTTTTTTTAAATTGATTTCCATATATCTTTTGGTTCTTGAGAATATGTGAATATAGTTAACATGGAGTAACATAGACGAGGCTAGTCCCCTTTGCATTTTCCCCAAAGTTGAGATTTTTCAACTTTACGTTTTTTTTCTCAATAAGCATAATAGATAGTTACCTGAAATGTTTACCACATATTATTACATATATCTTACCACTTTATACATGGGATTTTCATACCATACTTAGTTTTAAAAATATAAAGTTAATATAAAAAAATATATAAAAAGCTACAACTATAAAAAAAAAATGTTTAATAAAAAAAACCCATGTATAAAGTTACAGGACATTTTGAAGAATCTGTAGTTAAAAATCAGATCTTTACGTATTATGGTTGCTGAGAAAAGGGTACATAAATATGCCAAATTTTACCTTGTATAGATATAGACTCGCCGTATCCTATTCCAAAGAACTTGCATTTTGTATTAATCACTATATTAAGGTTAATGCAAGATGATGGACGAGTGAATACGTCCGATACCGCGGTAGTGTTTACAACTAGAGGATCACTTGACGGAAAAAACAGGTAATATTGCATTAACCTTGTAATAATAACGTACAGTTGAAAGTTATTAACAAAGAGTTAGGTAATAACTGCATCTACTCGTTTAAATCTTCTTCTTTACTTCAGTTTCTTCTTTGGAGTATGTAGTACAATTTCGTGTTTTTTGAAGTGAAAACTTCTTTAGCGGCGTTGGGCACTTTTTGCTTGGGGAAAAAGCATTGAATTCGCGACCGTTACCACTCGAGATATAGTATGTATTATATATATATATATATATATATATATATGTATGTACGCAACGCGAATATACTACATAGCACTTCTTATTGGGAGAGGAAAAAGCATCAAACTCGCGACCGTCACCGCTCGAGATATAGTATGTATCTATATATATATATATTTGTCTCGTAGCACTATTTGTTGATCTTGTGTCAGTTTACATTAATTGTTGATCATTTTGAAACGCTTATAACTTAAGTTCTAATTATAGTAGAAAGCTAATTTTGACACCATTCAATTCAGAATGAAAAACCGCATATGAAAAGTATCATGTATAGTTATATATACAAAAAAATTGACTTAATTTTAACAACACATTGTTGATCCCCAAATTACCTTCTTTGTTGATCGAAGTTCGTTTTTGTTGATCTAGATTATTGATCAACAAAAAACTGTTAAAAATATGTTTGTGTTTGTATAAAGCGTGACCCATAAGTAAAGTAACAAACTTCGGGAAATGGTTCTGTAATTCAAAATAAGGAAAGAAGTTTATATAAACACTAACCCGAAAACGCTTCGTTTTCTAGATATCTGCCATTTTGTTTTTTGTACAAAATAATTATTATCTAGAGAACGGTTTGACTGATTGAGTTCAAACTTGGCATGCAGTTTAACCAAACAATTATGTAGCTCAAGAAATATAAGCGATTAAATCCAATCATTATTTTCAAAATGTTTGTTTGAAAATTTTAAACCTAAATTACTCAAAAACCGTATATTTTAACAAAATATTTCAAGGAAACTTTTTTGTAGCCCTTTTGATTTTCTATCGGATGGTGTAACTGTCAAAACAATCGGATGAAGGATAATAGTTCAGTTATGTGTAAATAATTGAGGGCTAAAAAAAATGTGCGGTTTTTTAGTAATTTAGGTTTGAAATTTCCAAACAGGTGCCATTTTGAAACTCATTATTGGATTTAATCGTTTATTTTTCTTGAGATACATAATTGTTAGGTTAAACATTATGCTAAGTTTGAACTCAATCAGTCAAACCGTCCTTTCTCTAGATAAGAATTATTTTGTATAAAAAACGAAATTTCAAATATCTAGAAAACGAAGCTTATTCGAGCTTGTGTTTCTATGTACTTTTTTCCTTATTTTGACCCATAGTTTGACACTTTACTTATGGGACACCTGGATAATAGTTTTTTTTATGCATTGTGCATGTTATCATAAATTGTTGTATGAAATAATATATTAATAATAACTTGTTAGCACTTTATGTTTCAATTTTCTACAGATACTACTAGTAAATATAACACAGAGTAAATAAAACTCTTCCGGAAAACGTGTTATCTTAATAATAGCTGAAACTAGAAACGGGAAGTTTGTTAAGAATGTTCTTTGTTTCATATGAGATGGTGGAGAATTTAAGTTTTATTTAATTAATTTAAAACAGCATCATTTTCCAGAAACCCTATCCCGGCTATACTAAAACTAAAACAATAAAAGAAAAATTTAATTTATGTTTTTTTTTTATTTTGTAATGTTAAAGGTATCGCAGAATTAAATTCCAAGTTATCATTCAACAACGTCTCTTAACTCTTTTGGAACACTCTTTACTATAGTTCAGCTTGATAGAAAATAGAAGCTGTAAATTATGGTCGGAGTGTTTTGACTTTGCCATAAAACAGGAAAACATCGTTTAGTTTTTTATTTAAAAACAGAAGAAAATAAGAAACAGTTTTGGAAAACTCGTTACGATATCTGCATAGTGGCTAAAACTAAGGATGCCAAATATTTGTAGAAATGTTTTTTCTGCACCTTTGGAGATAACGAAGGATACCTATTTTTAATTTATAATTTTTAAAACGGAAGAAAATATTTAAATTCTTTCGGAAAATTTTTTACTATATTTCATTGATGGCTGAAGTTGAAAACTTACAATTTGCTAGAAATGTTTCTTCTTATGCCGTAACACATTGCACTAATTACACATTTTGATAATTATTCTTAAACTGCAGAACATATGAAAACTCTTCTGAAAAACTCGTCATCATACTTAGTAACGGCAACAACTAGAAACGGAAAATTTGATAGGAATGTTTTTATTTTGTGTCGTTAGAAATAACTGGAATACATGTTTTGGTTATTTATTTTAAATCGTAGAAAATAAGAAAACTTGTTACTACATTTCGGCAACTGTTGAAACAATAAATTGTAATTTTTGTAGGCACTTTTTTAATACCGCAGGATTAATGATTAGCTATTTTACAATTTATTTAAAAAGGAAGAAAATATTAAATATCTTGTGGCAAAAACGATTACTTTATCGCAAGAATTACTTCCTATATAATGGGGTACAGAATGTTTGAATGTGAGTTTTAACTCTCTCGTCCAGCTTCTACAGTTAGAACCAACATCAAAGTTAATTATGTTTTAACCCATGTGTACTGATTACTAACACTAGATTTACTTATGCACTATGCTGCTACTCAATTTGTATTATGCTAGCACAAACTAAAGACCTTTTGTTCTTTACCAACAAGAAATATATACTTTTTTAAACACACATTCTGAAAAAATAACTTTTTTTGCAAGAATTATACACAAAAATCTTATGGGAGTGCTATCAGAATAACTAATCTACTTAACACAGAAAAGTATATGTTTTAGTATTGTCTCCTTTATACTATATTATGTGATAGCCATGACCGGATTTTTATTAATTATTTCTTTTATTCGTGGAAAAACAACCACCTCTTTCTGAATGCTATAGTATTAAATTCTTAAAAACTAAAGTAGATTGCATTAAAACTATCAAATATTAATTTATAGCATAGTCCAGCTACCTATTGTTACCTTTGCCGCACAATGGGTAGTCATATTTATTAGCCCTAATAAAACAAGGAAATGTCGGCTCAAAGAGGCGATGTTAGGTCAGGTACTGGTGAGGTATCTTGGTAAACATCCAAGGGGTGGTAAGGGTCGTAAACACTTATAGGCTTGCACTGTGGCCTACAAGTATTCAATTATAACTATTTTGTATATTAACATTACTGACAAAATTATTTATTTTAGGATAAGGAATTTAATTCAATTGTTTAAAATTTTTAAATGTAAGCCTATATGTTTTCGCTGATGGTGCGAGATTTCGTTTGATTGTTTCATTTAGGGGTGGATTGATCAATAGAATAAAGTTCGTACAAATCATTTAAAAGTGATCACTAAATTTAGAAATATACAATTACATTTTTTATGTTAAATATGAAAATACATGGAGGGGGAAAAGTCTGAGAACGGCTTAATATTTGGTATATAAGGAAAATTTTAAGTTAGGTGTGATTGAGGACCTACTCTATGTAAATTTCAATTATATTCACAACGGTTTAAGATATGGATGTGCCGTTTTCAACATTGATTTTCTCTTAAATTTTTACATTGAAATTGCGTATCAGATGACCACTTAATTATTTATAAAAAAGTTACATTCAAAAAGGCAGATCCAAGATGGGAGAAATTTTTTTTACATATTAATAAAATAGTGTTTTTACATAGAGTAGGTTCCTTAATCATACCTACCTTCCAATTTTCCTTACATAACAAAATATATTAAGCCATTCTCAAACTTTTCGAACACTCTGTAATTATACGAGTATACTGCACTTAAAAAGCATTGATACTATCTCGTCTCAACATATAGATCAGCTTCGAAACTTCACTAGCTTTCAAACATGTAGTGTTAGTGATAAGTATTTCACTGTTTTCTTATGAACACCTTTAAAATCAATAAACGGTACGAGGCCTAGCACATACTTTCTTACAAACATATTTAAATTATTAAACAAATTCACTGTGACTTCATAATTGTATGTAGGGTAGGAGAGGTGATTTATTAAAGTAGGATATTAACTAATAAATATTATTATTATTGTTATCTAGAGAGATAACTATTCCATCAATTTCGAACAAATTTAAAAAAAGCACGTCAATTATAGGCCTCTATAGATGCACTAAAAATTTTGAAAAACAACCCCCTTTATGGCCAAAAAACCCCCAAAAATCAGTTATTATTATTATTATTATTAGCTAAACGAGAATTCTTAGAAAAATGCTGTTTTTTTGCATATAGTAGGGTACATTAATTTTATCAAAATCGTTAGAGCCGCTTTTTTATAATAAAATAATAACTGATTTTTTGGGGGTTCTTTTGCCAAAAGGGGGTTGTTTTTTTTTTTAAATTTTCAAACCCGTTTTTCGTGCATCCATACAGGCCTACTTGACATGTCTGGTGCAAATTTGTTTGAAATCGATTGAATAGTTTTCGCTCTAGCTTTGCATACATACAGACATATACATACATACAGACACACACACTCACCCCCCCACCCACACACACACACACACACACAGACACACCCCCACATACATGAATACATACAGACATTTTGTAAAAAAACATTTTTTGGACTCAGGGGGTCCCAAAACGGATATTTCCACAAAAATCTCAACATCGATTTTTTTGCGATCACTATACTTTCTCTGTACTATAGTACAGTATAGTGAGAAAGTAAAAGGGTTTGAATCATTATTATTGTATTTTGTGTAGCGCTAGTCTATACGGTTTGTTATTAAATAGGTTCAGTCCTCTTTCAATGTAGTGGCATAGTATGTTTAATTTTTGAGCATACAGTATCCCACGTAGCACAAGCATGTCATATTGCCGTGGAAAACACGTTTAGCCGAAACGTCAAGAAACGGTTTTAATGGTACGTCAATATTCCGCCCAAATGTCACAGCGATAAGATAGTTAAAAAGACGTTGCAAAATAGTTAAAGATTAGGTAAAAAGACGTCTAAACCTCGTTGTTGAATTGCCGTAAATAAATCGTTGGATTCTCGTCATCTTAAGACGTCATATTTTAGCTAAAAACTCGTTGAAATCTAGGAAATATGACGTTACTGTACAATGGTAAAAAGACGTTGTTCTATAACGAAAAATAGACGTTACTCCATAACGGTAAAAAGACGTTATTTCAGAACGGCAAATATACGTTCTTCCAGAACGATAAAAAGACGTGATTTAGAACGGTAAAAATAGACGTTACACTAAAACGTCAAAATGACGATCCATTAGAATGGTAAAATGACTTCTAAAAGTACACAATTATTCCAGTCAATAAATATAATCTAAATACAAATTATTGCCGAATGATTATCTAAAATGGGAAAGAGTGCTTTCAAATTTTGTCATATTTTGAAAAAAATATCTGTCAAAATATGATTAAACAGGAAAGACATTGCATTTCCCTCATTTATATAATTACATCCCCCAATTAATTGTTATATTTATTTGCCAAGGAATAATCAACCATTTATTAGTCATTTTACTACCATAAAGAAAGACAATTTTAATACAATACACTAATTTCATTGATAAAAGAAACATTTAATGTAGGCCTACATCAGTTAGTTTTTATAAAATCTTAATTGATAGCAATTTTTTTTAAATGCAGGCCTATAGATAATTTAAAATAATTATGTACTTAACACTTTTTGCAGTATATTTATTAAAGTCAGTCTTTAATGGAGATTATCTATGGCCCGGATAAATGTATGGTATTTACATTTAATGTTGCAATCTATACTACAGTAATATTATAAAGAGGTAAAGTTTGTTTTTTGTTAATTTTGTTTGTTTGTATGTAGGGGATAATCTCTGGCACTACTGAACCGATTGAAAAATAGTTTACACTATCCCTGATTAACATAGTATATAATTCATTTCAATTAAAATCTTTTTTTATTTCAATATTTGTAAATTTAATCGGAAAAAATTTAAAGGTTAGGCCTAGAATGATAAACCAACACATGTATTTACATTTATTACCATAGCGACCAATTGAATAAAATAACTAGCTGTTTGCTCCAATATTTCCATTAACAGCTGATTTTAAAATTTGAAGCAATTATTTTTGTATTTCTAGCTTTTAGGTTAGGGTTTTAAAGTGTAGACCTGAGCCTTGCTGGTTCTTTTAACCATTATTACAACTGCTGTTATAAAATATAAGACATCATTTAATTTGAACATTTAACATTATTAGTTTTGAGGTTATTATTAATCCTACACCTTTATTATAAATAAAACATAACATATGTTTTTAGAAGGTTCCATTGGGGGTTGGCATGCAGAGAAAGCAGGGGTCTCCCCTAGTAAATAAAGTCAAACAAATAAAATTTGACAATACCATAATTAATTAATTAAAGTTTAAGATTTCCACAAAATATATAGTAATTTTGTATTATATAAATACCTTTGTTTTGCAAGATTATTGCTAGTAGTCCTTTCTTTAGCCAATGTTTAAGCGATGACACGCATCACCTATTGTTCATCCTTACCATATAACATACCTATTAATGGTATTTTATAAAACATATTCGGTTCAGTGAGGCAAAAACAAACATAAAATATGATGAATTTTGTAATTATTACTTTCTTAAAACTTACATTTTACTTCTTGTTTTATACCCAAATTTTAAAAAAATAATGAAAACATTAAATGTATTGAGAAAAATTATAAAAAGAACAAAAATTAAACGTTATATTTTTTCTGACTCGTTTATCAAACGAAGAACATGAACAAAAACTTGGATCAGCACATAAAGAAATAAGTTACTATGCCTCCGAATTAGCATTAAAAGGAACATGGGAATACAAAATAAATTAAAGCTACATTTTATAAAACATATTTTATTAAATAGACATAGTATTTTATTACCTTCAATATTTTTTATATTGAAGGTGAAGAACTCATATTTCTGTAAATGTAGAAAGCAACATAGGCATAATAGGTGCTCCATATAGACATGACTTTAAGCTGAAAAATAAATATAGTCATAATTTTAAGAAACTTATTATTACAGCCTGTTTACAAATGCACATTCTATCTAGTGAATACAGTTAAACTAAAGAATAAATTAATAATTGTACGATACTTAAAGTTTCTTATACGATACTTGCTTTAAGTTGTGTTATTATTGAGATACAAATTTTTTGGTTATACAATTAGTATGCCTTTGTTTTGAATTTGTTATTTGCAATTACGAAAATATCACATATTTTATATAATTGCTAGTTTTTGTAAAATAAGACATTACATTTCAAGAAAACTACGTTTTGACTTTGCCATAGGAGAATGCCTCCTCTACTTTTCTTATTATTTCACTTTTAGATTTTTGGTGTGGCGTATAACAAATTATTTTAAACCGTTTGAAATGAAAATATTGAAATTAATTTGTTACCTTTATGTTTAATTTATTGTTTGTATTTTTATAATTGAAAATAATTTATTGTTCTTAACTTTTGTACTGTTCACCCAATGTTTACCATATTTAAAAGTGTTTTATATTTTAATATAGGTAAAATTATGACTATGAATGAAACAATCTTAGATCCTGAGTTGACAAATTGAGTATAAAATACACAAACAGTCCAATATAGATGGTCAATAAAGATTTATTGTGAACATTCTTAAACATTTAATGTTTCAACTAAAGACAATTCTACTTTTTTCTTTTGCTGTTTAAGTACCCGTAATGGAGCATATTTTAGCCAATATTTCATAACCTCTTCTATTTTGAGCTGGATCGCAATATCTTTATTTTTCATAGCCTTTGTACGAAAACTGTAACAGAAATATGTAGTAATAGTTATACTAGTAAAAGGTAAAATAAATTATAGATATAACAATCAAGAAATGCTGCAGAGTAGACTTCAGTTCCTAAAGCTTATTATAAACTTTACACAACTCAAAAAAGAAACAAGATTCAAAATACCACTTGTAAAAAATACAAAAATAGATCCTTGATTATTATAGCTCTATACAAAAACTTGCCTGAAAACAAAAGCAGGAAATAATATTAAAAAATAATTTTTAAACTATACATATTATTTTGTTTAATGTAGGCTACTAAATCCACACTAAACTTTTTTCAAGACAGAAGACAATTTAACAAATATGATTTTTATAAATATGATTTAAAAATTGGTTTGAATAAATTCATCTAAATGACATATTTTTGGGATATTAACATGAGTAGAGCAAATAGGATATTTTCTAGGAGGGCTAGACCGGATCAAGGATACCCTCCCCTCCTTCGGTAAAAGTTGTCCTGGAAATTTATGAACTCCCCCAAAAAAAATGTTTAAAATTTAGGAAGC
Source organism: Philaenus spumarius (assembly GCA_018207615.1). NCBI lineage: Eukaryota > Metazoa > Arthropoda > Insecta > Hemiptera > Aphrophoridae > Philaenus > Philaenus spumarius. The sequence goes on from JAGFPH010001399.1 coordinate 68,359, forward strand.
CAATTTGGCTGTTCAAGTGAAATATTAACCCACACAGCAATGAGTCTGTACCTTTACACCGCAAATGAACACACAAAGCTACACCGCACCTAGAGGCCCCACTAAGTAGCTAGGACCCAGCAGCTAATGCTTAAACTCTTGTAAAAAATTAAATAAAATGGTCCATAACATTTAAAACATATTCTAGTGCTAAACCATTTTTATGTAATACTACTTTTAAATAAATCTCTTAAAAGAAAAATAATTTACTATAATTTATAATATAGGCTACATATTTTCCTTTTCGTATTGGAGCTTTCTACTCATAGGTATGGGTGCCATCATGGTACAGTCCAACTGCTGTTGTAGCCTAATAAACCATTTTATGATAGTATTTGAGAAAGCAAATTTTGTATTCAGTCAGAAATTATGTTTTTATCATTTAAACTTATTCATAATAAGTAGGTAGGCCTAAGTTTAATTTTAAGTTTATTTAGTAAATTAAACTAATTCATAA
>JAGFPH010001399.1:95555-121512 GCA_018207615.1 Philaenus spumarius
TTAGTGGAATTATCTGTTTTGGTGTTCCCTGAACCCCAACAAATTGTTTAGTGGAATTATCTGTTTTGGTGCTCCCTTAACCCAAAAATATTTTTAGTAGAATAATTTGTTTTGGTGCTCCCTGAACCCAAATTACTACCATTGGACCATTACTGAGTGCTACCATTGGACGTGTCAGGTCCTTTTCAATGTGATATTCAATAACAAAAACATAACTACAAAATAAATTATAAAATAAATAAATAATTGTATTATAAGAATACAATATGACGGACAAAACTATTAGGTCTACGTTCTGTTGAACACTTGTAAGAAGTTAAACCTATTTTGCAGTAGGTTTTGGAAGAAATATTAAACTATAAACACTTTTTCTGCACGTAAACGTTTTCTACAATCAATGCATCACATATTTTTTACTTTAAAATCGAAAGAATCAAACTATTTTCTTTAAACTTAGGATCAGATTCGTGGAGCCAAGTCTTGCAAATTATTTTCAAACCAACTACATCAAAATGAAGTTGTATTTATAAGGTTCTTACATTTCCTTTGCAAGTATATTTTAAACATAACATAAGAACCTAATGTAAAATTACCAAACCATTTTGTAGAAATGTTAACAACTCCCGTTTGTCGGATGAGTAAGGTGTCTTAAGAAATGAATTTAACAATAGAAATATTTCTGACCCTTATTACCCTTGTGGCAGCCCCTCGACCCTAACGTAGAGTACGTTCACTCTAACAACATTGTTTCGTTATCTAGACCTATTCTAATGAAATAATTTGGATTTTTTAAAGTTGAAATCATGAAGGTATAATTGAGGACATCCGTAAACGTTTACATTTTAATTTTTACTGTAAACGATTTAGTTGGAATTGGGTTTAGTATTTTCAGTAAATCAATAAAGTACATTTTTTACAACATGATTTGACGACAATTTTCGTGCTATTCTGTGCTAAAATAATTTAGTGTTTGTTCAATTCTAGAGACTCCTAGAAGCAATTTTACGTGTTAGTTAATTCAAGTTTCATCTTATGTAAATTGAGCATGTGTCAGTTGCAGGATATCTGTAATGTAACAAATCTTTTAATTTCAAAGATATTAAAAAAATATCTAAGAACGAAAAGAAAACCAGAAATTTATTTCGGCACATTTAGTTATTTTAATTAAACTGTCCATGCAGAAATTCTAATTTTTTTAAATAGTTCACACACTTTAAAATTGCTTTTATTATCACATTATTATGTAAGCTTGAATTACATTGTATCTACCTTATTTCGTATGTGGATGAAACCATGTTACAAAGTTAGGAAACATTTTTATAATTTTGTAACCTGGTTGCCAACCTGCTTATCGTATTGTTTTATCTAAGACATGGATCGAACAGCATGAGGTTAGTCCTTATCGATTGCAAAATTTTGTTTCAGATTCAAATAGAAATCACGACTATAGAGATGGAAGTATTTTGGTATAGGTTAAAATTTACACACGTTAAATTACGTGTATTTTGGTATACACTATAAAACATATTGCGTAAATTTTGTTACTGCAGCTGCGGTTTTAATGTAGCAGAAGAAAAAATTGATTTATTTTCACTTTACAGATTGTATAGCCTAGTGGCGGTTCGGATATATTTATAGAAGAATTGCATTTTTTTATTCAGCTATATAGCAAATGCGACCAAATTTTCATAGGAGATGTTCATCTAGATTTATTAAACAACAATAAACAAAGAAATAATTACACCACACTTTTACCAAATTACGCCTTTGAAATATTATTAAAAGAACCGACAAACGTAGTAAATAATTTAGCAACGTGTATTGATCATACGCGAGTTAGAATAAACGATATGTTTAAAGTAAATATTAAATCCGAGATTCTAGATATGACATTACAGATCACTGCGCAATAATTTTATCCTATTATTTTGTTATCACAAGTTTATACATTGCAACCTCAAGTTAGGCCTGTTCAAGCTATTGACTATAAACTAAACAAACGCAGTGCTTTGACTGATTTTTCAAATGTATACAATTGCAAGAATGTAAATTCTGCTTTTGAAACATTTTTTTGAAATATTGGAAAACAATATAGATTTATGCGTATGTTACAAATTCCTGACCGTCTATAAAAAAAATTTATAAAACCCTGGATTACGAACTACTTATGTTTTTAGATTAATAAAAGCAACCAGCTACGTAGACGATTAAAGAAACATCCCAATGACCCAAAAATAAAGGAAAGGTTTAGAAAATGTAAAAGTTGAGGCAGGTAACATGTAACAGGTTGACATAAAGGAGGCTAAATCATATTAGTACTATAATAATACTGTATGTTTAAACATTGTAAATGAAATTCAAGGTTGCAATGTAAGATTCTAAATGAGGTCAAGGGTTAAAGTCGTGAGTCTTGAAAATGTATACATTTTCTAAAGGAAAATGGAACTGATACTACTGCTAAATGAGTGCTATTCTTATTTTTGTAATTCTGTAAATTTTATCAGGACACCATTTGTAACAAATTGTTCTTCATTTTCAATGTACAATAGTCATTTTAAGGACCACGAAAAGAAATTTTTTATATTTTTAACAAAAGTAACACCGGGCGAAATTGAGAAAAAGATCCGTGGGCTAAAGTTAGACAAATCTCCAGAATTTGATGGTGTAAGTGCATCTTTGCTCAAGGCTATCAACATTCATATAACGGATGTCGTATAGTTTTTAATAAACCTAACTTTTGTGACTGGCATGTTTCCTGATAGACTTAAAGAGGCCCTAGTTGTACCAATTTTCAAAAAGAGTGACAGGGAATAGTTGCAAACCTATTTCTCTGATATCTTTGTTCTAAAAGGTTTTTGACAAAGAGCTAAAGTTCATAATAATTATTTATTTAAAAAATAAATGTTTTAGCAATAATCAGTTTGGGTTTAGAGTATGTTTTGGTACTGAAGATGCACTCTTAAACTTTAGTTCCTCTATTTATGATGGCTTAAATATAGTAAATGTGTAACTGGGATCTTCTGGATATAAAAAAAACATGCAATATCTATTATATATACAAGGTCCTATAGGTGTTTTACATACGGAGTGGAAATACAACATTAGTACATAACCCAGATAGAATGAAACTTAGGAGTTGTGCGCCACATCCTGTACTAATGACAAGATTTTTTGACGAATTTTTTTTAGTTCGTCGGTCAGCCCAAAACTTTTAAACAATATACCTGTATATAAAAAAAAAAAAAAATACAAATTCTAAAACCTTTTTGATGTATTTGAGACACTAGTTACACATTTTAAACGATACAGCGAGCACTTAAAATATTACAACTTAAAAGAGCCTGCTTTAGTGGCGGACATCTTGGGGTTTTATCCCGAAAGAGCAAAGTTAAATATAAAACCATTTATTTTGTTAATTTTTCATAATACATTTTTTGCAAAGTCTCGTTTTAACCACAGTCACAATACGCATCCGTTTTACGTTTCACATTTTTTTAAAATCCCTTTTATTTTTCACGTCATTGAAATTTTTTTAAGTACCAAGTTTTTTTTTGCACAATAAAAATGTATAATTAAAAGTGAATCGCAAACCGGATCCGCAATTTTATAAAGAATATTAAGTTTTTTTTTTCATCACTCAATTACAAAAGATGGATTTATAAAATGTAAAATGTATAGTTTTCTAGATTTAACATTGAACATTTTCAACTGCCACTTTTGTAAACATATTTGCATAAAAACAAATGTTTAAAGTAAAATGTACCTTATTTGCTTGTGTTAGCTTGACTGGATTGTTGTTAAATTTTACAGGACAACAATTTTACTGGTAGACAATTTTACAGGATAAATTAATTGATTGCAATTCGAAAATACAACAGCTCTAATAATAATAAAATAATATTAAAGTGATAAACTTTATAGACTTAGTTCGTCTATACTAATTATCCTTAAGGAATCTTACAAAACTTGAAAGCTTTTTTTTGTATTGAAATATAATTATAAATAGGTACCACAAATAACAATTTGTCCCAATTTGAAACATTTATGAAATAGTTTTAAAACATTTTTAGACGTTGGATCTTATTTGAATTTATTAATTTACCAAAAAAAGTGTTTTAGATGGAGGTTATTCTAATGTATAATGATTTGTTGACATCTTAAAAAAGTAAAAGTATTTTAAAGTAAGTTTAGGTAGGCTACGTATTTTATATCTGATTATTTGTTTTCTACTTTGCTCAAATCAAACTCCTAGTATAGTTTCTAACTATTAATGTTCATAAACGCAAAACAGATAAATGCTTTACAAAAGTATGTTTAATTTGTATTAGATATGAGTATACAAAATCGAATTTGTACTTGAACGAACCCGAGGCTACAGCTTGAAAATACAAAGCTCTTTCAGCATGACCAGTCTTTACAGTTGCTCACATTCACGTTTTGATACCACCTCGTAATGCCGAACTCCAACGTCAATGATTCTGTTTTTAGATTAAATGTGTAACATACTGGAAAAAAACAGTGGTAATAACTTGAGAACTAAAGAGCAAGTCCTAAAAGTACTTCAGATCTAAATATAATAGGCCTATATAAAAAATAAAAAAATCTACTAACACAAATTAAGGTTCTACAGATTTTAAAAATAAATTACGTAAAAACGTTAATAGCATGCTGAAATTAGAACATTTATTTCTGACCCATGTTGATATGTTCCAATGATACATTGTTAAAATTTGGGAAGTATTGAACTGATTTCATCAAAATTAGGCTAAACCTTTCCTAAATGTCATAACTCTACAAGTTAGAAAAAACTGTGAGAAAATATAATAATTAGTTCTAAATTTATAAAAAAACAGATAGAAAGAGATAAGTTGTATTTTTAAGGTATTGAGAATATTATTTACTAACAGACACTTTGTACGATTTATTATTTTTAATAATACTACAGTGTTACTGTATTTTCTTCTTCAAAATATGTACTATTTTGAATGTAAAGCAGTCTCATTAAATGTGACTGCAATAAAGTAATTAACTTTTCAAGGTCAGGGTTAAAAAATAAAATAGGAGAAAACTCTTTAACTTCTAGGCAGTAAAATGAACGAATATTAGGTCTACATTTATAATGGCTAGCACTGTTTTGTTTCAACATGTATTACCTTTTTCTACTGTGATTTCACGTTTCTATTTGAAGACATTCTTAACAATTGCGTATTTATTTCCTGAAACATCATCCGCTATATTTGATTGCATAAATTCAGCATATTATCTTAAATAATATTACGAATTATGTAAAATGTACGTGTTTAGCATATGTTGTTGTTTCGTTCTGTTTTTACAGTTTTAGAGATGAGACATTTCCCTAAAGTTTTAGAAATTGTCAATTTAGTTGAAAAAAATACCTAAATACATCTGTATTATCCAAAACATTATAAGAAAAGTTTTTACAGCTTAATCAAATGCTGTCAATTGCTTTTACAGATATGTTTTCCGACTTCAAACACTAAAATTAAATTGAAAAAAAAATAAAATGACTAAAGTATTAAGTTATTAAAACAACAAGTCTGACTCATGTCCGATTAAATTTTTATAAGTACCGATGTTCAGAAGATATCGTGAAAACTGTGTAAATGGATTTATTCTTTACAAAAAATATATATAATTCGTATTAATCAAGTAATTATTTTTATTTTTAACATTAGGTAAAAATTAGTGCCAGATTCTTGCTCAGCATCCCAAAAAACAATAGGAAAATGAGTTTTACGAAAATCGGTAAAGAAATGAAGAACTTACTATAATTTGCATATCGTCTATTGTGTAGAAGTAAACTATTAAACCAATGATCCATTTAATATACTATGCAGTAAACAATAAACAACCCTCCCTCAACTATGAATAGGTAGCAGGTAGAAGGGTAAGTAGGCAAGGCCGGGCCGGGCCGATGGCAGGGTGCAGTTAGGAAAGCGAGCGAGTGAGACTGACCGGTTTAAAACTTACAAAACTTTCTGAATAACGGTATTTTGTATATAACTTGTATAAAACAGATCAACTATTGGTGGTCTCAGTTACGACGCTAAGTTGGGTGTATAAGAAATTGTATAAGTTTTTTGTAATTGGGTCCCTTATTTGTTGGTTTTGAAATGTTGATCCGATGCTTGAACACGAAAGAGCCACAATAAATGTTGATCAAAAATGATCAACCTACCCTGGTTAAAAATAACAGCAAAACCAACAAATGATTACGTGAGAAATCTATATATATATATATATATATATATATGTACGCAACGCGAATATACTACATAGCACTTCTTATTGGGAGAGGAAAAAGCATCAAACTCGCGACCGTCACCGCTCGAGATATAGTATGTATGTATATATATATATGATATTTGTGTTATATGTATATTAAATACCAAAGTCAGAAAAGTCATTAATGTTTTAAATTTTTTGTGGATGACCGGTTTCGATATTACTTATTCAGACCATTATCAAATCTTGCACTACACAAACGTTCCGGATTCACAAGCGAGTGACAATATGACTTTTACTATTTTTAATGTTTTGTATTCATGTTTTAGTGTTGCGTGAAATATTTCAACGATGTTCAGCTGAACGAAACCATTGTGTAGTGAAAGATTTGATAATGGTCTGAATAAGATAGATCGAAAACGATCATCCACAAAAAAAAAATCGAAATTGACGATTTTTCAAAAGTACGTGCCCAAATTTTTATTCTTATCCCGTATTCCAGAGGCTAAAATACCTAAAATGAATAAAATAATATAGTTTACTTGGTAATACCTCTAAAATGGACATTGTGCTTCATCATTTCGTAAGTTGTATTAAAATAGTTTACTTGGTAGTTTTAAAATAACCAAATTCCAGATTAAACCAATACGACCAACGATTAATATTAAATATGGTTTTCACTTCTGTTGACAGTCCCGCGACTGCTTTCTTTTTTTTATGGGATAGATGATGGGATGCCAACAATTTATTTAAGTAGTGTAATTTAGATAATGTTTTTAGCAAAATTATTTTATAAAATGATTAAAAATTTGATTATTTTATAAACTTTCTTAGTTTGATTTAGTATATGTATAAGTACTTTTAACGTATAACATTGGATAATTTATAATTTTATCCAAAATAGTAAACCTTAATTTTATATTTCTTTTTTGTGCTTACATGGCTCATATAATTAATCGTGTATCCAATAAATTATTACAATATGAAATTGTTTGGAATAGTTATAACATAATTCTTAGTTAAGAAGAACAGTTCTTAATTAGATTATTTTTTATTTTTCATGTTTAGCTGTATTGATAATATGGCAACAGAAGAATTAACTCTACTCAATAAATAAGAAGATTTGTAAGAAAACAAAAGGTGTGTTGTACAGCACGATGAAAAAAAGTATACATCATCAAACAAATGGAAAGCTGTAGAAAACGGTAATGGCTAGCATTGGGTTTAAGTGGCACCTATTTGTAAACTCTTTAACCTTAAAAAGTTTTACCAGGGCAATAATTAAAATAACCAGCAACAAATAGAGTTAAAAATGTGGAAATAAAATACAATGTTATTTTATGAAAATCATATGCAGCTGTTAGTTGCTATACATTAGCTTAAATAATAAATGTTAAATTATGTCAAAAAATGTGACACTATCCCAGTGCAATTAGTTAGAGTAAAAACCTTGACAATATTATATAAGTTTATCTCGACGAATTTTATCCGTAAGTAATACATTCTGTCGATTTATTATCCTGATTGAATGAAGCAATCCATGAAGAAATTGTTACATAAATATTATATGAAATTGTACAAACTTTAGTTTTGACAGGTAACATGCATCTGTCTGATTTGTTTACCAAACAGGACGAATTTGGATAGGAAACAAATATTTCGGCAACAAAATGTATGAGGTGTAAAAAAATAAACTAAATAAGCAGTAAAAAAGGCGTGGACAGATTGTTTTTTACATTTATAAAATAACAATATGAAGAAGAAAGAGTATATGAAATAAGGTTAAAAGGTAATATTATACTGCAGGCACTTTATAGGTTTCCTTAGTTTCAAAGTCCCTGTTTGTTAGGATAACATAAAGTCTGGCTGATCAAATTTCTTGGAAACCAGGATTGAGATAGGCTTACAGGACAAGAAACAATGTCAATATTATATACAATATATTTATATTTGTGGTTTTGTTAGTGATTTTCATTGATATAATGAAACAAGTGAAAATACAGTCTTTTCAAAAAGTTTACATTTAGGGCAAAAACATTAAATAAATAATGACTTCCATCTCGATAAACGTCATGGAATTATGTTAGGTGTTAATAAGTTCACTCGTTGGCGAAACCTAATTATTAGTTAAAATAAAACGTACTACGTTTCCATAGTTTCGTATTTATCATTTCATAAACGTGTGCATTCTCAACTGAAATGCTTTCATCAAAATCAAAAACTGATAAGGCAAACACAAATAACTTCACTATTGTATTTAAAACATGTGTTTTCAAATAATACTCTAAAATGTATGGTGCCACGAAAAACTTACAGGGCTATATACAGGATGTTATTGTATACATTGGTACCAATGAGAAATATTCGGTAACAATTTTCTCGAATTTGATTTAGTTTAGACGCAATCCTCAATTTTGATTTGATCACAAAAACTCACTGTTACTCCAGAAATAGATAAGATATTTTGAGTTCAAATTTGGTATAAGCATTTTGTACGTTCTGATTTACAAGTGTACGAAACACAAAGAATTTATTTTTATAAGTTTTAAAATGGCGGCAGTTACAATAATGTTTAACGTGGAGCAACTTTAGCCTACTACAAATTTAAAAGAGACGACAACATTTTATTTTTTAACGACAAACAAAATTCTAAACTGTTTCAAATTTGAACTCAATATCTTTTCCTGGAGTTACGGTTAGTTTTTGTGAACAAACGGAATGGAGGATTGCGCCTAAACTAACCCGAATTCGTAAAAAAGTTTCTAAACATTGTTCAAGTATTTCATTGTATTCAATCCAATTGCGTTATAGTTTGACTATTGTAGCTCGTGGATCAATGAAGATGGCGACTTTATCGTTGAAACGCGTTTTATTTAATAAACGTATTAGTAGTGAGATTTTGTGTTCTAAGTTTATTCTATAAGTATATCTTCTCGCAAGTAAAGCTTAATATTTATTTACAATCCAATCCTGTTGAGCCCGCTGGGGTTTTTTTTATTGTATAATAATAGTAATATTTTTTTTGCGTAGTATTATTTGTACGTAGAAAAGGTTTTTTGTAATTTAAAATAATGTAAAATAATATTTTAAAATAATAACAGCAATATATACCGAACTGTCCAGGAAAGTGAAGTTATTTAGTAAGAAATTTCCCGTTTTCGCCTTCAAATACAAATTTGCAATTTCCTGTTGACGTGAGACTCTTTTATAGTAATAGTGGATTTTCTTATAATATATTGCATCCCTAGTACCTAACATTTATGTTTATGTGCGAGATAACACCGAGTCAAGCACCAAAAAGAACACTAGGTACAATTTATGAACGAAACTTGTTATTATGTGCATTAATAGTGAATTAAGACTCAAACCAACACATAGTTAATTAAATTACATTAGGCCTATGATTTTTACTACAGATTTCAAACGCGATTTAACCTATGCGCGACAGTGCTAATATCTGTAGTGAAACAGCTGAACTTTTTAAAGTTACAGCTGTTGTAATTTTAAAGTACTGCAAGTCATTTTTAACGTACAATATTTTTTGGTAATAGTACAATAAAATACCTTTAGGTGGTCCTAGTAACTCCAATAAGTCAGCTGATTATTAAATCATCTGACTTTTTGAGCAAGTAGTGAATGACTACAATTCAGAGTAACTTTACTGACGTAACGCGTGCTTAAGACACCAGTTTAAAATGCAGTATGACACAACGTATTTTTACAATTATTGTATTAATTCGTAGCTTTAAAGTATTAAATAAATTATTTTTCCAATTTCCACCATTAAATGAAATTTGTTATTTTTTTTATAGATAAATTTATGATAGAATGATTTATAATTAGCTTTAAAGTATTAAATAAATTAATTTTCCAATTTCCACCATTAAATGAAATTTGTTATTTTTTTTATAGATAAATTTATGATAGAATGATTTATAATTTGCAATTCTGTTCCTTTTGGAAGTAAAATAATTAGCCTACGAAAGTTATCATACTAATTTCACCTAATTTCACCTTGTATAACGTATGTAGATTAAAAAAATTAATTCACAAAAAAATACATTCTTAAAATTTTATTTTGTAATTTTTTCCAATAGTGCTCACTAACCAATCGCAACCTTAAGTCTTACTTACTATGAGAGACCCTGCAAAATAGTTAATCTCTCCAATGCAAATTCGCTAACAATGGGTAACACGTTTTAAAAATCGCTGTTGGATTTATTTTTTACCATCATTATTTATATACATTTTTATTTTATAACACGAATTTCAAAATTTTTAAAAATAATTTATGCAAACACTTTCTTAATACTGCTTAGGAAATTAGTTTTTTTTAGAAACTGAGTTTAATATTTTTAAGGGACAAATTAAATAATCTAGGTAAGTTAAAACCAAAGTTTTAGTGAAAACCAAATTATTTGGTTGATTATTTTGTGAAGTAACATATTTTTTTATATGTTTACAATTATTGAAAATGAATAGAAATTCGTTTTACAAAATGATTTCCTCATAAAATTGTGGTAACATAATTTTATTACAATTTTCGTTGTTTTTACTAACTCCATTACATTTTTTATTGAGCAAAGTCGTGTAACTCATTAATTGTTGTATTACAAAATTATTATTTTTAGTCCGGTATAAAATACAAAGCAGCAATAAATTAGTTATACAGCCAGCAATCCTTTTGAAATTTATCCTTCAATTTAATTATCACATACATACTCTACACGTGTTTCGTATCTTGTCATCGTCATCACGGTGTTCAAACACACTCAATTAAACAAATTCGTTTGTAAACAGAAAATTACATTCATATACATAACACGGTGTAGTAGTGTATATGTATGTGCAAATTTAAATTGAATGATAAAATTCAAAAGGATTGCTGGCGGTAAGTCTTAACAGAAAATAGTTATTTTAAAGCACACCCGTTTGCTCTTTACCATAAACATAACACAAAACCTATATATTTTACCGATTATTTTGTTTCAATAATTTTGTTAGTTTCCAGGTAAAGTATACAGTAAATAATATAAATGTTTTAGAGCGTTTTATATAACTTTATTACATTTCATATGTGTGGATCTTATTTTTTCTTCATGCCACTTAGTGTATGTTTCAATCAAACTGTAACTGCGATTATAGTTATTCAAGAATTACAGTTAAAAATGTATACTAGATTTAAAAAAGTATTGAATATATGATGATAAAATTATGATTCTATTGCAGTAATACATACACATATATAGCTGTATCTTCAACCGGTATTACTTCTGTCATAGAATCATTGAAAAATATGTTTACATTATATTAACTTTCAAAAGATTTAAAAATATTATACAAAAGTAAATACTAACATTAAAACTTACAATTCCTACATATATTTAAACAAAATATTATGATGTTATGTTTTCTGATATATTATTTTATAAAAATAAATCTTAAAAATAGTAAATAAAAAAAATTTTGAGAAATGTTACTTATTAGTTTCCTAATCATACAATACCCATTTTTTAATAAACATCAAATACGTGATACATGTAAGAATAACAATTTATGTTTTGCTGTAACAAGCCAAAGGGATTTTCAGAAATAAAATACACTGACATAAACATATATTATTTCTCAGTAAATAACGATTTGACTTTGCTTACGAATGTGGGTTAGGTCTTGTAGGAATAAGTTTTAATAGGGATCTGTTCGACTTGTTTATTTGATAATGGACCCTTATTCTATACAGTCAGGCCCGTAGCCAGACGTAGGGCCCGACGGGCCCGGGCCCCCTCCGAAATTCCGTGAACCCTAAAATTTTCCTAAAGATGTGAATCATGTTTTAAAAATATGTCTATCGATAACAAGCCATATTTTTTATGACAACTTCACGCCTGTGAGACATATATAATATCTCTATTAGAACATTTGAACAGAAGATTACTTTTTGATCTGGATCGATTATCTCGAATCCGATCATCAAAAATTGCGTGTGAAACATAAAATACGCTTTTACTAGACAAGTGTTGGTTTTCACACAGTTTACTGGTGTTTGAAATTGCCCGCGCAATTTTTCGTGATCCAATTCGAGATATATCGATCCGAATCAGAACTCACACTCAGACGACTCAGTTGCAGTTTCGATAAGCAACTGTTACTGGCGTAAGTTGAATATTGTTTACGAAGAATCGAAATTGAAATGAAACGTGCACAAGGCCAAACAAGTATTGTTGGGTTTCTCAAGAAATCAAAAAATAATGAATTGAAAGGTAAGTAATGTGCATTTTGACCTTACGAATAGCCATAGACATGAAAGTGTTCACATAACCTCAAACGTCAACACTGAAAGTTCCGAGACTCACGTCGAAGCAAACAACTCGTTCTAATTATCAAACAGACTCTGTTGAATCGTACTTTCGGTCTGCTGTTTTTATTCCTTGCCTCGATACGCTGATTCAGAATTTGTGTGACAAATTTCTTAATGAGAACGCGGGAATCTTATCAAGCTTACAGATACTTCTCCCTGGATTTGCTGCAATTGAAAAAGTAGATGACTTGCATCATCTTTCGCCATACTTTGATGATCGAGTCTCAGAATCCGCTGTAAAAGCTGAGTATAAGTTGTGGTGTGAGAAATTATCGGGACTCGAGAAAGATGCCGAGGCTTTACAAGTATTGGATTTTTGTGACAAGAGCAGATTTCGAACAATCAAATATCTATTAACAGTTTTGGCAACTCTTCCGGTCACAATGGCAAATGTGGAAAGGTCATTTTCGACAATGAAAAGAATCAAGACTTACTTACGTAACTCAACGGGCAACGAAAGACTTAGTGCACTCGCCGTACTGTCAATTCATGGAAACTTAGGTATCGATCCGAATGAGGTTCTTGAGATTATGGCAGCAAAGAAATCGCGAAAGTTAAAATTTTAAATTTTGTCTACTGATATTGACGCTTTTGTTTGACAATTAATGTGTACGTATGCGTGACTGACAACAAAAATACAGTGATGATATTAATAACAATAAAACAGTTTTTCACTAATGAGTCCAACTTTAATAACAAATATCCTTACAAGACACCCATCAACCATTTCCGCCCCCCTGCCCCCAAAAAATTATTACTACGTTTTGGGCCCCCTCCAAACCAAATTTCTGGCTACGGGCCTGTATACAGTTTATGTCATATGTTCAACGCAGCTTAATGGAAGGATCTATCCAAACGAAACCAATGTTGAGCAGACCTGGCACAAGGTATGTTTAACAAAGTCAATAATCTACTGTCATAAGTGTCATTTTGGTATACAAACTGTAAGTAAAGTTTTTTAAACTTTGATGTAACGTTTCTCAGCATCTAATGAAGGTATAATTTTTTCTTTCTTATAACATGATGTAATAGGGCGAGACTTGAGAATTTCTAAAAATTACTCTTACTTTGTTCAAAAATTATTTTTTATGAAAATTTTAACCGATAAATTAAAAGTTATATTTTAAATGAAAGAAAAATTACTTAGAAATAAAATTTTACAAAAATTCCATCTAACGCACTAGGAAAAATGTAATTAAAAAAATTTTTAAAAATGTATTGTCCTATATCTTATGGTTCTTGAGAAAATGTGCATATAGTTAACATTGAGTAACATAGGCGTGACTAGTCTTATTTGCATTTTCCATAAAGTTGGAATTTTTCTACTTTAAGTATTTTTTTCTCATCAAGCATAAATATAGTTACCTGAATTTTTTACCACATATTATTCAATATATCTTACAACTTTATACTGGGGATTTTCATACCACGCTTAGTTTTAAAAATAAAAAATAAACAGTAAAAAATATTGAAAAAGCTACATCTATAAAAAAAAATTATTGTCTAAAGTTGAAATACATATTGAAAAATATTTACTCGAAATTCAGATATCTATGTATTATGATGGAATTGCTAAAATAAGGGTACATAAATATGTAAAAATTCTCCTTGTGATGATAGGACTAGGCGGACTTTATTCCTTTAGGTTGTAATAACGTTCAGTTGCATAGAATTAGGTATTAACTTTGTATCTACATGTTTACATCTTCTCTAATCTTTCTTCTTATACATCAGTTTCTTCTTTAAATGGGTCGCAGAATTTCGTGGTTTTTTATGAGATCGACGATGGATTGCCAACAATTTATTTATGTAGTGGAATTTAGATAATATTTGTACCAAATTATTTTATAAAATGATTAAAAATTTAGCTATTTTCTAAACATTTATATATTTTGATAGAAAATACATAAGAATTGTCTACGTAACGTTGTATAATTAATAATTTTATCTAAAATCGTAAACCTTATTTTTGTATATTTGTATGCCTGCATTGTACATATTATTAATTGTATATGAATATTACTTTTACTATAATAAGGCATTGGTATAAATAGTTATAAAAGAAAGAAAAATATCTATTACGAATAATTATTGTTAATTGTAGTTATAAAAATTTACAATTCTTAATAATTAAACTATTTATACATTTCAAGTTTAGCTGTGTAGCAACAGAAGAATTAACTTTACTCAATAAGGTAAGAAGATTTTTAAGAAAAAAAACTTGTTATTTACAGCATGAAAAAAAAAATTCATCATCAAACAAATGGAAAGCTGTAGAAAACAGTCATGGCTAGCAGTGAGTTTAAGTGGCACCTATTTGTAAACTCTTTAACCTTAAATAGTTTTACCAGGGCAATCATTAAAATAACCAGCAACAAATAGAGTTGAAAATGTGGAAACAATATATAATACTATTTTATGAAAATCATATGTAGCTCTTGATATATATTACCTTACTTTAAATTTAAAATAATCAGTGTTAAATTATGTCACTAAATGTTAAATGAGACACTATCCCAGTGCAGTTAGTTAGTGCCAGTAAAAAACAATTAAAATATTACATAAGTTTTTCTCAACGAATGTTATGCATAAATGTATTCGATACTTTTAACATTACACTGATAGAATTGACGCTAACCATTACAAAATTGTAACATAAATATATGAAATTGCACATAAGTACATTAGTTTTGGCAGGTAACATTGATTCTGTTTGAATTTTTTATCAATTTAAGGACGAATTTGGATAGAAAAGAAATATTTCCGTAACAAAATGTTTGAGGTGTAAAAAAATAAACTACATAATTAGGTAAAAAAAGGCGTTGACAAATACGAATTTTACATACATATATAAAAATAACAATATATAGACAGAGTCAAGAGTATATGAAATAAGGTTAAAAGGTAATATTATGCTGAAGGCACTTTATTGGTTTCCATAGTTACAAAGTCCCTGTTATTTAGTATAACATAAAGTATGTCTGATCAAATTTTGAGACAGACTTAGAGGGCAAGAAACAATGTCAAGATTTGTGTTTTGTTCGTGATTTTGTTGTAAACTAAAAATGATTTAGCAAGCAACAAATCCTCAATTTTTATATTGATTCAGGCTTAAGGGTTTTTAATTTAGATTTTAAATTAGGTTATACCATAAAAACAAAAAATACCAAGCAAGTAAACGCAAAAAATAACGGAGAAAAAAAAATTTATTAAATGATAATATCTTCTTTGGAGAATTTGGAAAAAAAATATTTGTTAGTCAATATGTCAAGAGTTTAACACATATTGTAATGTTCTTAATTTTCTTTGATATAATAAAAATTAAGTGAAAATACAGTCTTTTCTAAAAGTTTACGTTTAGGACAAAAACATTAAATAAATAATGACTTCCAACTTGATAGACTTCATAGGCCTATGCTAGATGTTGATAAGTACCCTCGTGGGAAAAACCTAATTAGTGAATATAAAAACGAATATATTTTCAGAGTTTCTTATTGTATCATATCATAAACGCGTGCTTTCTCAACTGAAATGCTTTCACCAAAATTCAACACTAATAAGGTAAAAACAAATAACATCACTATAGTATATAAACATGTGTTTTCATGTAATACATACTCTAAAATACATATTGTCATAAAAACATTAGCTGGCCATTCAGTAACGGAGTTTTTTTTAACTCACTGTTACTCCAAAAATAGATAAGATATCGAGTACAAATTTTTTATAAGCATTTTATATGTCGATGGTGGCATGCTATAAGGGAATAACCAAATTTTTTTCAAAATCGAGTTATTATTTTATTAATTTTCTAATAGATGTTTAGAATGAAATGGTAAAAGGTTATATCTGAAATCTAACTAATACACCAGATATGTTCAATTTAATGTCAGCTTTTAGGTAATAACCAACAATCACTAAACTTAAGTGACATGCTAAAAGGGAATAACTGATAGGAAACACAGAATTTAAAAATCAGTTGTTCTTCTGTATTATATTAAGAACATATTATTTTGTATAGCGTATTGTTTTAAATTAATTATGTAACTTAATAAGAACTGATCTAAGTCCTTACTAAGTTATTATTATAAACGTCTCACACATACAATTCATACAGATTCAAACTTAAGAACAACCAAGCAAACTTCCTATAACCACCCTTAGATGGCGCTGATGAAGGTACCTTCAGCGCTGATGAAGGTACATTTTTGTTATAACCGCTCCTAGATGGTGCTGACAAACTATCTTTTACCTTACACGGAATATTTATACCCATAGTAAAGTAACTGAAGTTTTGTTAATTATTTGTCAGTTTTCTTTCATGAAGCCGTAGTCTAGTGGTAACGAAGCGTCTTTCTGATCACAAGATGCCGAGTTCGAATCTAGGCTAGGGAGACCAGATATCTAATCATATCTGTGGTTTGAGGGTAGGAGGGCGGAAGTAAAGCAAACGGTGGTTGGCTCGCTTCCAAGCTGACGGGATATGACGGGTTATTCCATTATAGCGTGCCACCATCGATGTTATGATTTTTATAGTGGAATATCTTGAAAGCCGTTAATTTTTCTACAAATTTAAAAAAGACTACTAAATTTTATTTTTTAACGTCGGACAAAATTCTAAAATTTAAAAAATGTTTTATTCAATATCTTTTTTTCTGGATTTACAGTTAGTTTTGTGAACAAACAAAATGGAAGATTGTGCTAAAATAAGCCGAATTCGTAAAAACATTACTATATGTTTTTCAAATATTTCAATTTATTTAATCCAATCCTATTAAAAGCACTGAGGTTTTTTGTGGTCCCCTGTATATTAATATAAATTTGTTTGCAATATTTGTAAGTAAACACATTTTGTTTGTAACTTCAAATAATGTGTAATTAATATCTGGATATGTGTCATAATATACTTAACAGAGCGCTACAGCAATATATGCCAAACTGTCCTGGAAAGTGAAGTCATTTAGTAATAAATTTCCCGTTTTCGCCTTCCAATACAAATTTGTGATTTCCTGTTAACGCTTTCATTTCCTCAACGTCCTGCTTTCATTTCTAGAAGTTTTATTAACTTTTAAGAACTAAAATTGCTGCCTCACCCGTTGTGTATGTGTTAATGCATTTATTAAACACGTTAGATGATACATTTTATCATCTAAATTTTTGGAATTGAATAAGGCTTAATATATTACAGGACAATCTTTGTAAAATTTTTTTAGTTCGTTTTGTCTATAGGTTAATAATAATAGTTATTTACAGAATATGCATGGATTTCATATATTTCCTGTTTCGTCATATAATATGCTAATCCAAAAAGCTAACTATGACTTATAGCAGCAAATACATAAAAGAGAAATACTTATATAATTTATAACAATATGTAGACTCATTTCAGTACTATAGTGTTCAAATATATTTTAGTAGAATATATTATAATCAATGTATTACCTGCTTTACGATTTGTTGTGTAAATACATATTTTCTATCAAAAGTAAAACATAGATTGTATGGTTTGTCAGAAACTTTATCCTAAGTTGTATTGTGTTTCAATTATAAGTAGTTTGTCGAAATAAAAATGATCATGTGGAATGTTCTCAATGCAGCAAAAACAAAAACAAAAAAACAAAAAAAAAGTAAATAAAAGAATACGAAAATAAAATCTATTTTATATGCTATTAAATTAATTAATTTTATTTCAAAGCAACAATACATTTATTTCTACTTTCTTCGGTTAAATTCATTGAAAAACATTTGCCTTTGTTGTATAATGTACTTTTGTAAGTACAACGAATTGACAAAAATTTTAGATTATAAAGTTAGTATGTTGGTAGAATTTATGTTTTTAAAACCCATAGCAGGAAACTTTCAAACAGTACAAATCTTAGGTAGTATCAATGAGGGTATTATGTCTGTTTGCTAAGAAAGTTTGTATTAATACAATTATAGCAATTGCCTGGTAATTAGGTCAATTCTTAAGGGCTGGAGGGATTACTGCAACGTGCTATGGTCAATATTAATCAGCTGAACCTGATATTCTAAAATAACAAGTTAATTTATTCATTTTAGGTATTTTAGCCTCCGGAATAGGGTGTACGAATAATAATTTAGGTACTACTCTTTGAAAACGTCAATTCCTATTCCTTTATTTGCGGATGACCGGTTTCGGTCTCTTATGAGACCATTCTCAAATCTTGCACTATATAAAAGTTCCGTTCAGCTGAACATCGTTAAAACATTTCACTCAACACTTACATAGACACGAAACACATCACAAAACATAAAAAAAAGTAAAAGTTATTTCGTCATTCACATGTCCTACACTGCGTGCCCGAGAATTAGGATAGACTTAGGCATTACTAGTTTATCCTCCACCTTATGTAAACATGTCTGTGTTCACAGAATATTTATTTAAAAGGTTAAAAATGGGGTTTGAATTAAATTTTTGTTTATCATTTAAGACATTATCGGTGTATTTTTTACAGCTTTGTATATTTCGTATTCTTCAAGATTGTCAATTTAGCGGCTTTTATGGCAGAAGTGCAAGATATCCATATTTTCGTCAATGCTATTAAACATGTGGTTCTTATCAATAATATTTTTGGCGAAACTCAATTTCTGTAGTAGGGCCCTGGCTCACGAAATCTTTAGGGACATGCTCACGAAATCTTGTCATAAATCAACGTCCCGTCTGTCCAATATAAACATCATTGCAAGTGGAACACTTAAGTTTATAAATACCAGTTGAATTGTATTTGTTATTGGTGGTTTTATGTTTAGTATTTAAGGCTTTCTATTGCTGATTTTATAGGAAAGCATAATGCCGTTTTGCCTCAGCTCCTTACGCAAGGTGTGGTTTAAGGTCCCGCCGTATTCTATGGACACATACTTTTTTTCTCACTGTCCGTAATTCGGTTAATTTTTGGTGAGTTATGTTTCTTAATTAACCTGTCAATTAAATCAGCTGTATACCCATTAGAAGTTGAAATCTGTTTAATAGTACGAACTTCTTTCATATAATTTTCTTTAGATAGTGAGAATTTAAGGAGTCTGTGGACCATACTTGTACGCCGCCAACTTATGTTGCATTGGATGGTAAGAGGATGCATGGATGGTTTGGTCGGTAGTAATAGGTTTTCTGTAAATGTTTTATATTCCAGTACGTTATGAGATTTTAATATTGCTATGTCCAAAAAATCAGTTTGTTGTCTATTTCCAAATTTAAGGTGAATTCCAATTGCGTGTGATGTAGTTCAAATATTGGGATAACAGTTTGACCTTGCCTCTCAGTAAAATTGAATAATAAAATTGTGTCATCGACGTATCTGTAATAGTTGGTTCTGTATTTATTTAGGCTGGAAAAGATAAATTCGTTTTCTATGTGATTGACATATAACTCAGATAATAAACCCTATAAGGGAGACCTCATAGCTAGGCCTTCTGTCTGAATAAAGTATTCTCCGTTGAACTCTAAGTCATTTTGTTTGAGAGTTTCTCTTGCCAATAACATTAATTAAGTGATTCCGTTTTGGCATAGACCAGAATAGTCTTATAAATTCTGATTAACTAATGTAAGCGTTTCTTCAATATGCACATTTGTATACAAAATAATTAACAATGTCGAAGGTTGCCAAACAATGTCTGATTCTTATTTACGAAAATGTCTTCAGTTTTCTCTATGAAATCAATGTTGTTCATTATGCTACGGCTTTTGTTAGACTAATTTAGATTTTAAAATATATTCAAGTTTTTAGGCGACTTTGTATGAAGGAGCAGTTGTAAAATTGACCAACGAGCGAATTGGAACATTTTAGTTGTGAATTTTAGGCAAACCAAATAAGATGGGTGCGGAAGGTTTGATCATTTTGAAGATCTAATATCCTATTCGAAAAATAAATTTCGGCTACGGTTTATGAGGAATTTAATGGCTTTTTGGTATTCATTAGTCGGGACGTGGTCACTTTTAATGATGTCATTTTTCATGATAAAGTCATTTACTTTGTTATTATAATCAGTTTAATATAACGTAACACAGGTGTTTCCCTTGTCAGCTTTAGTTAAAATTGCGTCATTTAGGTTTAATTTATCAATTACGGTATATTATTTAAAGAAGATTTTTGATAGAAATGGTTATTACGTTGTGGGTCTTTACTGTTTATTATTAAAATTTGATCCATTTTCCTATTAATCAATAATCTAGTATCGTTTTGTTTGTCCAAGTCCGAAATAGTTTTAATAGCGGATTCTGCATTAATCCTTTCCTGCAACATATGGTTTTTGTGTTAGGTCTGAGGTTATAGTTTAAAACCTTTGTTTAAATTGTTGGTTTCGTTATTGTTAAAAATTATCTTAGTGTTGTTGATTAGGCTTGGATAAAAGCGTGTTCAACGTGTATATGATTCACGGAGGTTAGTTTTAATTTCTGGAGAGGCGAAAACTTCTTTTTTTGTGTTATCCTGTTGTATCTGTTAACAAGTTGATCAAGTTAATCTATATTGCCTTTGTAATAATTATTATATTTGCATTACATTAATAACTGTGGAGTTCTTCACTTTAAATTTGTTAAAGCACCTTCTATTGCTCAAATATTAAGAAAGATAATTGAAAAGATTATTTAAGTTTATTTAAATATTAATGAACGTAAGGGAAGAATCAAGGTAAATTTTACTCCTGTGCTTTATCCAACACAGCCTCTTCTACTATACTGTGTGTGTGTGGCTATTTTTTGGCTTATTTTTACTTTACATAATCTAGGCGTACGTGACAGAAAAGGAATAGTTACAAAAATATTTTTACCCTACTAAAACAACTCATTCTACAGTATGTTGGCATTCTACACTTTTTCAAATTGGCTCCTTAATTAATAATTGTTCTTCAGTCAGTATTATACGCATTTTACCTTTGGCAGATTGGCATCATTATGTGTAGCTGCATATATTATACATGTTAGATTCACAAATGTATCAATAAGATACACAAAAATTAGAGAACCTATTTAAATGGTAGGTTACTTATACACACTGTTATTGTTTACTAGTAACTAGTAAATCCCGTAAAAATCAAAGGCAGATTAATTATATACTCATCAGAAATACATTATTATATACAAAAATACTATTTAAAAACAACACACTTTATTTAGGCATGCCTAACTATGCTGACGGGAATTTTTAACTTTTTAAATGTGTACAATTAAAAGGATTATAAAACTGTAGGCCTATTTGTTAAAATGTTGTATTTATACAAATTATTATATATGTAAAGAAATATAAACATTTATATTTTAATTCCTGTTTATTTTATATTGATAGATACAACGATTTATAGGATATTAATATTATAGTGAATAAATTAATCTCGGAATACGTGTATTTGTTACACGAATATGTACGAATGTTTCCGAAGTTAAAATAATAGGTCTCTCTTCTTTAAATTTGTATAAATGAATAAAATTGTTGATAAAAGGTTGTATTTTTATTCAGTTTATAATATCAAAGCAAATCTTGTAACATATTATAGCATTAGTTAAGTAATGCAATAAAAAAAATCAACTTCAGAAGAAATTATAATGCTTAAAGTTGTAAACATAACCCCAACGTATAATTTACGCTAGGTTTTGTTTAAGTATTACAGATGATTCGTGAAAGCTGTAGTTATATTATTATGTTGTTACTCACATACGTACTTATGTATGTACGGACGGACGTGCACTCGCTTTTATAGGAGTTGATAAGGGTAATTGCTATTTCGAATCAAATAATAATATCAGTAATAAAGTATTTCTTAGTGACGGAGTATTATAAACATTATAAGTATGTTTACTAGTGTTTTATACACTTATTTTAAACGAAGTTGTACATTCTTAAATATATTTTTCAAAGAAACAAGTTTCCATGAAGAAATAATCTACATCTTGATAGGATAATGTTTCATATTTTGTAAAAAAAAATCGTTTTACGTAAGTTAAATCCTTACAAAAAATTAATATATATATGATTTACAAACATGTGCAGGACTGAACAAATCTTTTCGTATAATGTAAAGCTGTGATAGCTCATCACACAAATAAGGTAAAAAGGTTTGTATTCTCAGGAAAACTATTATGGAGAAATTTGGAATTTACAAAGACCAAAGGAATGAACCGTCCAATACTCCGAGAGATATTGAATTTCACTTCCAATTTCATATGTGACACATATTAGATACAAGACAATAATGTGACTTAGGATTGAATTCAAGAAAAAATAGTTGAGAAATACAATTGAGGTATTGTACATAGTTAATTAATTAATAAAATTCTCCTATTTCAAACACGTTAAAAAATCATAAACTATGTGTTTTTATATTGTAACACAAGAGTTGTGCAAAGTACACGCAATTGAAGCAGCAGAATTCTAGTACACTCCAGCAAGGGAATATCTGGCATCAGCAACTGTACAAAACCACTTTGTATTTATATTTTTAACGAGTGTGGAATTCACACGAAAAACGGAAGTGTTTTTAGCTGGCTTGATGATGCAGCCGGTGGCAGCGAAACATGTAGCCACTAAACATGAAAATAAGAAAAAGACTACTGTTGAATAAATAACCGTAATTTATAAAATTTGAATAAGTACATTTGAGGTTAAACAATGAACTTTATATTCTCGTTGTAAAGTACCTTGTTTCCTTTAATTTAATGTTGAAAACCTTACCAGCCACCTTAGTTTCAACTACAGACTTTTGTACGTAAGTTATTTATTTTAAAGTTCACGTGGTATTTAAACTACGTAATTTAGGTATGCTAATGACTAGTATGTAAATGTGCAATCAGAAACTATTTTTGGTCGCTTGAGTGAGCTTTGCTTACCAAACTAGAAAGTGTTTTTATCATTTTCACAATCATTATGATATTTATAACGTAAATAAGTTAATTAACCTTTGAAAATATTACATTATTTTTGGTAGACTGGGTTTAAAATATACACAAAATAAATCTTTTAATTGATTTATCTTAATTTGGTACTTCAAGTAATCCTTCCTTTTTCTCACTTCTTGTTCTAGTACCGCGGTTTCGGGCATTCGCCCATCCTTAGGTAAGCACTTAAACAACACAAAAACAACAACAAAAATAAATATTTAACTCCGTACAGAGTTAAAATTTAAAGTTCAAACATATTTCGCGAACTTCGTGCACGTCAGGCCGGTCAGTCGCTACATATTTATTTGTGTTAGTGTTTTGTGTTGTTTAAGTGTTAACCTGAGGATGGGGGATGACCGAAACCACAGTAGTAGAATATGAAGTGAGAAGAAAGATGGATTAATTGATGTACCAAATTAAGGTAAAATTAATAAGAATATTAATTACACTAATCCGTAGGCTAACCATGGAATTAAAAAAAACTTATATATTTGTTTTATAACGAATTTCACTATGGGCCCATTACGTCGTTTATTTTTCAAACATTTTGTACAATGAATAATGTGTTATTTTAATCTTTTTACAACGTAGATTTACAGAAAAATATAAAATAAAAATGTTCAGTTTTAAAAATAACTGACGTTTAAAAAAATGCCGCATGTTATTTAAATATAGTTTTTTCGTATGAAATAACCCATAGTATGGAAAAAACCAGTTAACGTGGGCTCATGACATATGTACCTATTTGAAGCCCAAACTTTCCGATACTCCCCCAAATATATAAAATGTATAGTTTCCTTAATTTACGTTTCTAAAGTTACTAAACGTTGGCCTGCGCCTCCACCAAAAATAGGTCATTTAACGCGGAATAAAACCAATGCTACGAAAGAGATGGCAACAATTAAGCTAGACGCGTTATAAAGTGTAACCGAATCTAGAATCGGGGCCAGAGGATTGTGGTCGATGGGCCAGAGTGGAGAGGTCGGGTGACCAGTGAGGGGCTGCGAGTTAGACCAGTCTGTTATTAGTGTGTTAGGCCGGAAAGTTGGGCCAGTTCGTCGTGCAAAGTGCGGCCAGGAAATAAAAACGGGGAATTCAGCTCGAAGTTTGGACCATCAAGATCTCAAGTGAAGGAGATATCTGTGAAGACAACACATTAAGTGAGCAAACCAAAGTATTTCAGTCTATTGTTAGAATTACGTTGTAGTCAGAGTTTTGGGGTTATTCACATAAAAGTAACACGCTTTAAGTTACAAATATCGCAATCCAGTCTGTCTTATAAAGAGATGTATTTTGCATAAGAGTAGCTAATGTGAGAACTTGTACGAAGACAATAATCCATAGCCGTAAGGTCGAGATGCAACCGCAGAGCGAAGACCATAATCCATAGCCGCAAGGTCGAGGTGCAATTGCTAAGCGAAGACAACAATAAAACCGTAAGGTCGAGGTGCAACCACAGAGCGAAGACCATAATCCAAAGCCGCAAGGTCGAGGTGCAATTGCTAAGCGAAGACAACAATAAAACCGTAAGGTCGAGGTGCAACCGCAGAGCGAAGACCATAATCCAAACCCATAAGGGCGATGTGCAACCTCTAAGCGAAGACCATAATCCAAAGCCGTAAGGTCGAGGTGCAATTGCTAAGCGAAGACAACAATAAAAGCCGTAAGGTCGAGGTGCAACCGCAGAGCGAAGACCATAATTCAATCCCGTAAGGGCGATGTGCAACCTCTAAGCGAAGACCATAATCCAAAGCCGTAAGGTCGAGGTGCCATTGCTAAGCGAAGACAACAATAAAAGCCGTAAGGTCGAGGTGCAACCGCAGAGCGAAGACCATAATCCAAACCCGTAAGGGCGATGTGCAACCACTAAGCGAAGACCATAATCCAAAGCCGTAAGGTCGAGGTGCAACCACTAAGCGAAGACCATAGTCCAAAGCCGTAAGGTCGAGGTGCAACCACTAAGCGAAGACCAAAATCCAAAGCCGTAAGGTTGAGATGCAACCGCAGAGCGAAGACCATAATCCAAAGCCGTTAGGTCGAGATGCAACCGCAGAGCGAAGACCGTAATCTAAAGCCGTAAGGTCGAGATGCAACCGCAGAGCGAAGACTGTAATCTAAAGCCGTAAGGTCGAGGTGCAACCGCTAAGCGAAGACCATAATCCAAAGCCGTTAGGCCGAGATGCAACCGCAGAGTGAAGACCGTAATCTAAAGCCGTAAAGTTGAGATGCTACCACTAAGCGAAGACCATAATCCAAAGCCGTAAAGTCGAGATGCAACATCTAAACGAAACCATATTCCAAAGAAGCAAGGTCGAGGTGCAACCGCTAAGTGAAGACAATAATCCAAAGCCGTAAAGTCGAGATGCAACCACTAAACGAAACCATATTCCAAAGCCGCAAGGTCGATGTGCAACCGCTAAGCGAAGACCATAATCCAAAGCCGTAAGGTCGAGGTGCAACCA
>JAGFPH010001399.1:121522-132604 GCA_018207615.1 Philaenus spumarius
ACCATAATCCAAAGCCGTAAGGTCGAGGTGCAACCGCTAAGCGAAGACCATAATCTAAAGCCGCAAGTTCGAGATGCAACCGCAGAGCGAAGACCATAATCTAAAGCCGTAAAGTCAAGGTGCAAACTCACGAAGTGAATTTAACCACTGCGAGCGGAATGAAGCAACAACCGTTGTTCTGAAGGCTCAGGCGACAACAAATTCTACTAAATATATTTCGTACACGCAGGCAGATGTTCAACGCTTTAGTTGTTAGATCAATTTCTTTAATAGTTGGTTGAAACCCCAAAACATACAAATCTAATTTCTCAATGACAGTACTCATATCAAAACTCATGTCAGCACTTCAGATGTGAATAAGTTATTTCTTTTACAGCAAAACTATTTATTTTCCAAGATATATTAAAATGTAATATAAATTTAACTGTTGATTAATATAAAT
Source organism: Philaenus spumarius (assembly GCA_018207615.1). Lineage (NCBI taxonomy): Eukaryota > Metazoa > Arthropoda > Insecta > Hemiptera > Aphrophoridae > Philaenus > Philaenus spumarius. The sequence goes on from JAGFPH010001399.1 coordinate 121,965, forward strand.
ATTTACTAAAACTTCAAGCTTTTTGTATTTTTTACGAAAAACGTATCAGCAAGAATATACCCTTTCCACACAAATACCTTAGACACATATTATTTTATTAAGTATCATAGATTATTGTAATATTTACAAGAAACAAATTAAATCACAGAAAAACATTAAAATAATATCCTCCTTTATTTCTGTTAAGATTAATACTGTAATGTATATTAGGTGTAATCATCCACAAAGTCTACATAATTAGCGACTTTTAATGCTATTGCAGTCTGAAACTTTGTGAGTCTTTGAGTTGGAAAAGAGGCTAACGTTTAACATTAAGCATTCGAATCGAGCGGACGTTAACCTTCCCAATAACTTATCAGCTAGGCCTTTTAACCTGTATTGAGGTTACTTTCCTGCGAGTGAGTGCTTTTGATACTTAGAACTTTTCAATTTAAAATTTGAAATGTCGCTCTCTTGTGGTGTGTGTAGTGTTCTGTTAGACAATTGTAAAGATGTCGTTGATAAGTGTACAGGCAAGTGTGGAAAATCGTTTCATGTAAATTGTACACGGATTAAAACATCCGAAAATTTTAGAAAGCTCGGGGCCAAGAAAGACAAGTGGAAGTGTGATACTTGCAAGGAATTTGCATCAACAAGTGTATATCCTGAACAACTTCCAGAAGGTAATGTTGAAGGTGAGCCTATTACTAAGATATTCTTAATGACTGCTTTAGAATCCTTTAAAAATGATATTTCAAAAGAGTTTATAATATATAAAAAAGAGTTAATTGACTTAAAGACTTCTGTGAAAGATGAACTCAAGGGATATAAAAACGAATTTTCTGATTTAAAAACTTCTGTTGAGTTTGTAGCAGACAACCTAGATAAGGCAAATGGTTTAACGGTGGAGTTAAAGCAGCAGTTCCAACAACTTAAGAAAGAAAATTCTAAAATTCTATCAGAAAATAACCAGCTTAAGGACACTATAAATATTCTTAAAGTTAAAGTGCGAGACCTTGAGCAATACTCTCGAAGAAACAATATAGAAATAAGTGGAATCCCTGTATCTCCAAATCAAGATATTGTGCACGTTGTCACTGATGTAGGTGCTGCCATTGGAGTGGTTGTTGAAGAAAAGCAGATAAACGCAGCCCATCGTGTGCCCTTCTTCAGGAAGGATAGGATTCCAGCCATAGTAGCGTAGTTTCACAACCGACAACATAGGGATGCCTTAATTTCTGCCTTCAAGAACAAGAAAAGAATGGTAACTGCCGGTGAGGTCAATCCAGCTTTCCCAGTGAGATCCAGAATATTTGTAAGTGAACATTTGTCCCCTGAAAATAAACAGTTTTTGTCGAAAATTAAAGAATATTGTAGAAGCAATAATTATAAATATGTTTGGTGTAAAGAGGGTAAAATGTACATTAGAAAGACAAAAGGGCAAAAAATGTGTCAGAATTGATACATTAGATGATTTATGCAAACTGGAGTATACAATAATTTACTTAAAGTTTTTAATAATTACAGATTGTTTATAGTGTTAAAAGGTAGCTTTTGAGTGTTTATATTTTCGAATTTGATGATCTGTTTGTTTTTGTTTTTATCTTTATGTATGAAGAATGATATTTTTTCATTTTGGCTATTTGGAACAAAAATTATATATATTCCGTTTTTAAGATTAGTTATATAATGTTACTTTATATTGGATGAGAGTTGATTGTATGCCTAAGTGACTCGGATAGTAATTCACATTAAACAATGGTACAAATTAAACCAAACTTGGATGGGCCAGAAAATGGCAAATAGTTTGTTTCTTGTAAATACGGTTCAAATAATTAAAATAGTTCATATATAGTAATATAGTAAATATAGTATTCTTGCAAATAGTTAATTTTTATTATAAATTTCTTTAATGGCGCAAAGTAGGATACAATTTTCGAATTATACTGATCTAAATTGTGACTTCTTTAGTTTTAATTCTATCACTTTTTTGCATCAAAACATTAGAAGCTTACGAAAAATTTTTAATTTGTTTTACTCTTATCTTTGTGGAATGGATGAATGTATAAGTGTGCTTGTACTAAGTGAAATATGGGTAAATAAGGATGAAGTACAGCTGTACCGTATTCCCGGTTATAACATGTATTTTAATTGTAATGATAATTACAGAACGGGTGGAGTAGTAATATATGTTTCAGATAACTTAGTTGTAAACCAGAAGTGGGTAGATCTGAGCAAATGTGATTGTGTACGTCTGAATATGAATATAAATAATGTACAATTTGATGTTATCGGTATGTATAGATTACAAAGTTATAGTGTGTTTGAGTTCGTCGATGAATTCGGGCCGACCTTTCTTCAAATGTCCTATTATTGTGTGACGGGAATGTAAACATTGCAGTCGACTCTACTCAGTCTGACTCTTACTTATCTATGTTTGCTAACCTGGGCTTTGTTTCGTTAATCAACGAGCCTACTAGAATAACTGAATATTCTAAAACTTGTATTGATCATATTTTTGTTAGGTTTAAGTATTTGGATTCTTTAAAGTCCGCCGTGTTCAACTTAAATATAACCGACCATTGTGCTATAGGATTACAAATTTCAAACGTCAACCGTTATAATAAAGAGTTTATTGCTTCTGCACTAACGGAACATAAAACATCAATTAATTTTGAACAAGTAAAGATAGAATTAGGTAAAGTTAACTGGGATGTTTTTTCCAATATGTCAGATGTAAATGTTGCATTTTCCGAATTTTGTACAATTTTAAGAAATATTATCAATAATAATTCAAGACAATTGCTGATGTCTAAAAAATTATATAAAGCTAAAATCGTAAGTCCATGGATTACGGAAACAATTTAGAAAAAAATTAATATTCGCAATAAAATTTATAAAAAAATAAAGCGAAGACCGTACGATCGAAACTTTGAACAGTATGTTCGAGAATCCACTTGTAGGTTGTCTAACGATATTGATAAAACAAAAACTAATTATTTTTCGAATCTACTTGATAATAACAAAGGAAACAGTAGGGAGCTATGGCGGATAATAAATAATATTACTGGGGAAAATAATCAAAAACGTGTAGATAAAATTATTAACAGAGATGGTTTACTTCTGGAAGACCCTCTTTGTATTGCAAATGAGTTTAACAGTCACTTTTCTAATGTGCACAAACAGTATAATTTTTCTCAGGAGCTAATTCAGTACCTCGAAGAAGGCAAAGCAAGTCATTTTTTGTGATACCTGTTGACGAGGGTGAAGTTACTAAAGTAATTAATACACTTAAAAGTAAGAAATCCACCGGGTTTGACTGTATCTCTACTGATCTTATAAAATATGTTTCCCGAGAAATATCTGTTCCTCTATGTAATATTATAAATCTCAGTTTTGTTACGGGCATATTTCCTGAAGCTCTTAAAAGAGCCATCGTGGTTCCTATTTACAAGAAGGGAATTTAAATGAACTAAATAATTATAGACCTATAGCTTTACTGTCAGTTTTTTCTAAGATAATTGAAAAATTCATGAAAAGTAGATTAATTAATTTCCTAAATTTACAAAATTTTTTTAGTAGACGACAATTTGGGTTTACTAAGGGGCGGAATACAGAAGAAGCGGTAAGGGATTATATGGAGGGGGTGTATGAAGCTATAAACTCTAAATTTACGGCCTCCGGATTGTTTATTGATTTTAACAAGGCGTTTGACTTGGTAAATCATGATATTTTGCTGACTAAATTGGAATCAATCTGAGTACGAGGAGCTGCTTTTGATTGGTTCAAATCTTATCTGAAAGATAGATCGCAACAAGTACGAATAAATAAACATGTGAGTGACTCTCAAACTATATGTAGAGGAGTTCCACAGGGGTCCGTGCTTTCGGCAACATTGTTTCTGATTTTTATTAATGATTTGCTTGAAGTAGGTTTTGAGGGAGAAATCAGCGCCTTTGCTGATGATATCGCTCTCCGGTATGTGAGCAGCACCTGGGAATTAGTAAAGCGGAAAATGATTACTGACTTAAAAACTTTACAGTATTGGTGTTCAAATAATGATATGATTGTTAATGTGGAAAAAACAAAATTCGTGTTTTTGATTTGAGGGGGTTTCAATTTGGGGAGACTTTGATTTATCACAATAATATGTGTCTTGGTCCTGATTTTTGTGTGTGTCCGTCCGTCCAGCAAACAGAGGATATAAAGTTTTTAGGCATTTTCCTTGATAGCAAGATTACATGGAAGAAACACATTCGACAGTTAAACTCAAAATTACGTTCATATGTAAGGAAATTCTATTACCTGAGAAACATCTGTAACTTAAATGTTCTGAGAATGTTATATCATGCTTTCATACATTCCAGACTTCAATACGGAATAGAGTGTTGGGGAGGGGCCTGTATGGCCGCGACTACGCCTCTAATTGTTACTCAAAAACATTTTATCAGAATTCTTTTTTTCAAGAGTAAATTCCATCATGCCTTTCCTCTATTTAAACAACTAAATATATTGCCTCTGAAACATTTATTTATATATAAGGTCCTAAAGATTTTCTATAGCAGAAGTGGAAATACTTCCAATGTTCAAATTTATTATAAAACAAGAAGTACTGCACAGATGCACATGAAAAGACCAAAAGTGAACCGAACTTGCTTTAAGAGGTCTTTTTTATATATTGGTCCCAAAATATTTAATGAATTGCCTATACAAATAAAAAAAGAACCAAGGATGGTTAAGTACATGTCGCGAGTGAGAGGTTGGCTTTGGGGTTTCGAGTCCTGCGATGAACTGTTTAAGAGTGTAGTTTAATAATTGATGTTTTCCTCACTATATTAGCAGGTGTAAGCAAGCCCATCTAACTTAAATGTCACGTTTTTCTTAAGCCCATCCTTCACAGAAGAAAAAGTGTGCATTACGTTCTGCAGTTCCAAATCGCCATGCTGTAACACCGGAATTTTCACTTTTCCCATTTTCGCCAGGTACGCTTTTATGCAACCATAGCCAGTCAGCAGCTGGTTGATGTAAAACTTCACCTCACTATGAGGACTGTTTATCAATTTGGATATGTTTTCATTTAAACTAGCAGTCTATCCACCTATGGTCTCCAGCACCCATCTTTCCTGCCAAAGTCTGAGCGTTTCCTCTGCGGCTTTCCCTTTAATTTTGGATTCATCGCTTAATATAACCATCCTCTCCACTGTCATCAGATCTATAGAGGGGATACTTGCAATAACCAGCTCAGTTGTTTCTGGACACTGTCCTGCACAGGTCACCATAAAGTGCTGCTCTTCTTTGAACAGCTGTCATCTTATTCCGATAGGAATTTTTCTTAAGCGATTCCGCCCAAATTTCGCCTCCATACAGAAAAACTGCGTGCGTAACCGTCATTAGCGGTCGTAGTTTTCCTGTCACTGGCCCGCTAGTGTTTTCCATAATTCGATTTAGAGCCGTTGTAACTCTAGTTGCTTTCTCTGAAGCAAGTCTGTTCCCAATAACTAAGACAAGAGTATAAACCTTACGCTAAGGTTTTTCATGGTGCTTTTTGACGGTAATTCCTCTGAGCAACAAATTGAAAAACATGTGTAATTAACACATTTTACAAATCTTCCAAAGACAAATCCAAGTAATGTTCAGTTCATTTAACAGCGCAATTTTTAGTTCTAAGCTGAGTGAAGGTCGACTTGTAATTGTCCTATCACTTATTGAGATTGACAGTGACGTTATGTGTGAATCGTAAATTTGACATATCTAGGGCGCAACGATACAGCACAGTGATTTTGAATTTGGTTTAACTTCTAGATCTTACTAACTGTATAAAATTAAAAAGGAAATTGAAATAGTGTAAAGTAGGCAATTTGGCCGTAGTAATCACTGCTTTATAAGTAAAGTAGTTATTTAGATTAAATTACTGCAGACTACTAATCACAAGACTGTATGCCTTGTTTCTGAAATAAACTATTTCTTACAAATCGGAAAAATCTACCGACTCGCCAAATAAAACAGAACACCATATTTGGTTTTACTCCAAATTTTAAACTAAGTAAAGCAGAGTTATCTAACGTTTAACACTTGGTGAAGACTATATAAAGTAAACTTTTATTAGAAAAATAAATTACATCGTATGTTATTTAAGTGAATAACGTGTACTTTTATTTATACTTAATGCAAGATGTAAAACACATTCAAACGTCCACTGAGTTGTTAAATCAACCAGACATAATATATTACATTACACTATATCATAAGGTTTAGAGAATATCGCAGTTTATGTTTTCAGTATGAATAATGTTTATTAGTATAGTTCGCCACTGTTGTGGCCTTGTAATAATTTACTTCAATTTATTTCAAACCCCACTCTACACAGACAGCTCTAATTGTGATTTATAGTTTAGCTAGGGTAAAAGTGCTTACTACTGGGCAAATGTACAGTTCAGAGGGAATAAACTCTTTATTTTTTAATAATATGATTTTATTTTAAACTTAGAATAAGTGTTGTCTTGCATATTGGCTAAAAGTAACGCACTTTTTTTTCAATAGTTGAGGATGAATACAATAAGTTGTTTAACTCAAATAAGGATTAATATAAGATTGTATAAAATTATGACTATACTTTGTAAACAATTAAATGATGGTTACTACACTATGCAAACAATTTAGGTTGTAGGTGTTTATTTGTCCATTCTACTACTTCAGGAAATCAAATGGAATAATACTAAAATTTTTCCAACTGAGCGAATTAATCTCAATTATGATTTAAGTGCATCTGGTAATACAGCAAAACAGCGAATTTGTAAATGTTTTATTAGTCAACTCCGTCTAAAACTTTAATGTTTATGAAGAGTTGTATCAAAGTAAACAACGTAATACATAACCTACACTAAAAGTATCCAACAAGTTAAAACACTTTTGAACTAAGAGAGACAGATGTCAGAAATATTTAATGACATAAGTATTAGATTTAGCAATGTCATATGGGAAATTAACACATCGCGAACCAAAAATCAATTACTCGACAAACAAAAAATAGTTTATATACTAGAAACGGTATATAAATTGTCTGTTATATATCTTGTGTAGCTGTTAGGTCTATACATTTTTATACTTAAATATAAACAAAATTGAAGCTTTGGACCTTTACTGGATATTACGTCAGTATTTAGACGCAGACCCTAATTAATTGTAAATATAGTTTGTGGATCATTTCCTACAGCCCATGTTCCAATAAAAGATTAACAGTGTTTTCACATATGTACATCTGTATGTTTTAGATATGAGTAGGACGGTTCCTTTTGAATCATTTCCTATAGCCCATGATCTTGTAAAGGATTACAATGTTATCACACATATACGTCTGTATGTTTTAGAAATTAGTAGGACGGATGTTTTTTAATGATTTCCTATAGCTCATGTTCCAATAAAGGATTAACAATGATTTCACATATGTACTTATGTATGTTTTAGATATGAGTAGGACGGTTGCTTTTGAATCATATCCTATAGCCCACGTTCTAATAAAGGATTAACAATCTTTTCACACATGTACGCTGTATGTTTTAGTTATGAGTAGGACGGTTGTTTTTGAATCATTTCCTATAGCCCATGTTCCAATAAAGGATTAAAAATGTTTTCAAATATTTATTTGTACTTCTGTATGTTTTAGATTTTAGTAGGATGATTACATTATTTATTTCAGCAATTTGAGAAGGTTACGATGAATGAGTTTACGATCGAACCTTTTGATAAATTTAGTTTGAAATTATTCTAGAAATGTTTAAAGTCAAGTTAAATTTAATTTCTAATTAAATGTCATACAGCTCAGTTTAATTTACATCACTCTTAGTTGAAAAGGTTCAATTATAAACTTGAATAAACTTGCATGTTTTGAAATGAAATGTAAATGACGACCACAAATTCCTTTTATAATACCCCTCTTATAATTTAGTAAAACTAATTATAGATCCTTTTCTTTATAGTTGGATTAATTTAATTTGTATAGTTTTAAATACATTCTCCAATTAATTTCCATTAAAATGTAGAATCACCAATAAGGAAATTCTTTGAATATATAGTTTAGTTATTGATAGTATATGAAACACACAATTACATTGAATGTACGTAAACCAAATATTGGCAACACAAAACCACTAATTCCATGTTTACTTTTATTGTTAAAAATCAATTATTTCAGTGTTAAGGGTAAATAACAATTCCAATTAAAGGAACTTTCGTCATATTTTGAACTGTATAGTATTCGTAGTAATAATAGGCATTGCTGCCTGTTTGCATTAACGTATTACAAGTTAACCTCATTCCCCATATTAAAACCGTAATTTTGTCGAAAATTGCTACTCAATAGACAATTGGTTTTAAAATAAACACGTTATCATTATGAAACGGTGTTAAATATATTGTTTTTATAAACGAATTATTAATTTCATTGTAATACATTTTGGAAAAATTTTTCAATATAAATATTAAAATCCCTTTCCTTAGTTAAATACATTGTAGAGTGAAGTACTTGAAAAACTCCACAATGTTGGGTGTTAAATATTCAATTCGTTTTCAGATATAACAAGGAAGAAAAGTTTACCTACTTCGTCTCAATTTTAAGTCGTCTCCTACATATTTAAAGAAAAAAAAACTATAATGTACATTAATGTAGAGTATAAGGGCTTTACTAAAGTAAGGTCAATAATTTCAGTAATGTGATTACTTCACTACGTACTTTAATAAATATTAGTGGCTTATTAATTCTAATAAATATGAATTATATGGTAAACTAAATCTAGAGGATTTAGTTTAAAGTGTTCTTTTAAGATTCGAATTTTAAATATTTATCAAAGTAATATATTTGAAAAGTATTTATATTGTTTTTGGTTTATTAAATATCCATATAATGGTTTCACAACTACAATGTATGTGAATTACATTTTAAGTAATTGTCCAAACTCAATCGAACAAATAAAGATTTAATGTTGAAAATAATTGTAATCAAATTAAAAAAATATATATAATCCTAAAGAAAAGTAAAAACACAATGTGGAAGTCTGGAAATAAATTTATAACTAATTTTTAAAGAAAAAATTCGATACTAATGACACAGTTTTATATAATTCCAATACAATCTTGTGCCAATCTTACGGGGAATGGTTCTATGAGTCAAAATAAGAGAAAAGCTCATATAAACACAGACGCAAAAATGCTTTGTTTTCTAGATATCCGCCATTAAAAAAAATAACAATAATTCATATCTAGAGAACGGTTTGACTTATTGAGTTCAAACTGGGCATGAAGTTTAACCTAACAATGATAATATATCTTAAGAAAAATAAGCTTATTACATCCAATCGTGAGTTTCAAAATGGAGCTGTTTGAAAATTGCAAACCTGAATTACTCAAAAACACTACATTATAACAAAAAAATGCCAAGACACCTTTATTGTAGAACTGTTGATTCCCTTTTGGATGGTGTAACTGTCAAAACAATCGGATGATGGATAATAGCTAAGTTAAAGATAATTTAAGATTCATTGTCTTTTGGTTTCCAAGTCAACGTACAATTAATTAAAGTTTACTTACTTTTTTATTTTTCCGTCACGTGACTTAAGATGGAGTGAATCTCCGAAACTCGTAATAGTAGAAAAAAGAAGTCACGTGACGGAAAATGAAAAAGTAACTAAACTTTAAAGATAATGACAGCAAATGTACTTACATTATTGTAGTATTTACTGTGTTGGTGTAGGATGCAGGGTTGACCAAACCAATTATTACACATATAATATTTTCTCTCTAGTTAAAAAAACGGTTTCTCCCACTGAGATTTCCCGTTCTGTTATTTTTTACTTAGATGGTAGTTTACCTAAAATGCGTAGTGGTTGACTTAGTCCTTTTCGTAACCGAAGTAACACGATATACTTGAAAATGGACAGTTAATTTATTGCCTGTATATTATATAGTGTGAACCATAACATAATAAGTGAAGGGCATGACTAATAAATTAGGATTTCTCATTAAAACTAATACTATAAATACAGACTCGTCATTCAAGTATGCACAAATGTATTCGTATTAGTTGAACAATCTCTTTATAACTAAATAGACTGATTGTAATGCAAGAGTTATAAACATAAACAGAGGGGGGGGGGGGGAAAAGGGAGTTGACATAGTTTACAAAATGGAACATTTACCATGACGAGGAATCTCTTGAAGGGAATATTCTTGTTACATTATAACAAAAGATACTGTAAAGGCACTTTAACTACAGCATACAGCTTTAAATTCATTACTGTCATTAAAATAAAATTATAATTCGATACGCAAATTCCGTCATACCAGTGACACGATCGATCTAAATTTGTCACTATGTTGTTATTGAAATAAGTAATTTAAGTAATTGATATGTTTCTTCCAGAGTTTAAATAATATAATATTATCAAGTACACCGATTTTAAAACTTTATCGACTTTTCAAGCTTGCATAATCTAACTACAGTTAGAAAATAATAATTAGTTTTTGAAGTGAAAACTTCTTTAGCGGCGTTGGGCACTTTTTGCTTGGGGAAAAAGCATTGAATTCGCGACCGTTACCACTCGAGATATAGTATGTATTATATATATATATATATATATATATATATATATATATATATATATATGTAT
>JAGFPH010001399.1:133121-173462 GCA_018207615.1 Philaenus spumarius
TATTTGTTATACCAATTTTTTATAGCTGTTGTACCCGTCTTCGGTCAGGTAAATGAGGAAAACTTATTACAGCTGTCGTACCCAGCATCGTTCATGTAAATAAATAAAAAATTGCATAGATGTCGTAAAAGACTTAGTTGAGGAAAGTAAGTGAAACTTAGGCACCGTCGCATCTCCGCAATTATTTTAATCCCATTACAACATTAATACATTGTTTAAAAATACTTCCTATAACTCGAAAATACAGTTAACTATAGGAAGCTAAAATGTTTTCACTTCTGATGACAGTCCCACGACTGCTTGTTTTTTTACTGAAATAATATCCTATCAGATCATTTTACTGCATATTTGTAATTTAAGCTTACTTTTTAAGATTAATTTGAATTATAAACAAATATTTAATAATGTTTGTAATATTACCTTGTAACAATACATTGTAGCATATCACATATATATTATTTCTCAAGGCCATTTTTTGTCGGTACGCCATAACTTTCTTAATACATCATCAAATAAAATTAACGAGGCATCATTTTAAAGCTTTCCTTATCCGCTACACCGGAAAAATATGCAAAATACAATTATACAAATAAAAATTAATAAATAAAGAATCCGAAAGTAACAGTGATGTAAGATTAAGTAGGTTGTAGGGATATTTTCCTGGCGTTGGCAACACTGATGATACAATTTAAACACATCTATTCTTTACTTCAACCATCACCTATGCCCATGACGCACTAAATACGCACAATAAGCTCTATACGATACTAAATATACGGTGTGTACTTTAATTAAGTGGGATTTAAGTAAGTTAGAATGCGAATGCTTCGCACGGGTCAGCTAGTTTAGGTTTACATCTGGATTGAAGGTAGTATTCATGTAGTGTTGCTTCTCCTAGTCTGTGCCACTATAATAGTCTGTTTGTAAACAGTATAACACTCATCCCACATGTCTTCCTTTAAAATGTGGCCTTGCAACACTGGTGAAATGATGGTAAAGTTTAAAATTTATTAATAGTACAAATGACATTTTACAATGTTTAGTTAAAGTGCGATACTTACAATCTTCAAACAATATAGCACAGATCCAGATGTTTTACATACTTGAGATGAATACTTTGAACCAAAAACTACTTCAAGACCTTTTTTTATGTTTTTTGTATACTACTGCAAATATTCTTTAAAATGATGTACACAAAATGTAACTTTTCCAAAGTCTTTGAATGAAGTAGATATTTGTAAATTTGATCGTTCGCAAAATTTGGAGGAAACGTATTGCTAGTTTATCTTTCGAAATTGAGTACCGGTGACGAAGAATGATTCAAAGACATGCTGACTGATTTTAATATTAGACAAGATTGATTACTACAAACAATTGTGGGAAGGTGAGTTGGTTGCGAAAAAACTTTGTCATGTTATGAATTTGAATCTCAAACTATTAATAAGCTTGCAGTTCTCATTCAAAATATGTTATAATATGAATATTCAATGAATGCATGTAATAGATTTTTTGATATTATTTATATAAGATACCTATATCTTGTCCATAACATTAATGTTGTTAATTTCAAATAAATGTATTTTTTATTCAATTTATACTTCTTACTTAAAATAATTCAGCACAGCCTTAAACGTATGGTGACCCTATTGACACGTATTTCTGGAAATATACTTAGCTGATTGACTTACGGTTTGTTTTAAATAGAAGTAAATGTAGTCATTACTATCAGAACGTTACAAAATGTGAGTTTTATTCCATCGTTATAAGCACTTTTATGTTACAATATTATTTCTACCTGCTTTCTAGAGGTCTAATGGTAAAATTTCGTGCGTTTAGTATTAAAGGAAAGAAAATATTGCCATAAAAATATTATAAACGAATTATGAAATGCCATCTTACTTTCTCACTATACTATAGTATAGAGAAAGTATAGTGATTGCAAAAAAATCGATGTTGAGATTTTTGTGGAAATATCCGTTTTGGGACCCCCTGAGTCCAAAAAAGTGTTTTTTTAAAACAAAATATCTGTCTGTATGTCTGCACCGTCTGTATGTATGTATAAAAAGCTAGAGAGAAAACTATTCTATCGATTACGAACGAATTTGCACCAAACATGTCAATTAGGCCTGTATAGATGCAGGAAAAAAGATTTTTAAAAAATTTTAAAAACTTTTTGGCCAAAAACCACAAAAAACAATCTGTTATTATTTTTTATACAAAAACGGCTCTAATGATTTTGATAAAATTTGGCTTATTTGTAGCCCTTAATGCAAAAACCATATGAAAAAACCGCATATTTCTAAAAATTCTCTTTCAGCTAATAATAGTAATGTTTAATGGTTACTCTCCTAATTTAATGTATCCCTTCTCCTGCTTTAATACAATTATGAAGTCTCGGTAAATCTGTTTAACAATTTTAATATGTTTGTGAGAAAGTACGTGCCAGGTTCTGGTACCGTTTATTTATTTCAACGTTATACTTAAAAGGATAATTTTTGTTTGTTTTTTTAGGATACAACCATATTGATAAATACTTCTGGAGGTTTTGTGACGATTTTAGTTTGGTTTGTTTTACATGAAAGATATTTTTCAAGTAATTATAACATGTATTCCTAATTTTTGCTTTATTGCTAAATTTATTTATAAGGGCTTTTTAGGGAAATTTTGGTTTTATGTTGCAACCCTATTGATAATTATTATTTCTATATATTCATTTTGCAGTAGGTAGTTTTTACCAACTCATCTGAAACAGCCAACCTCTGCAGGCTTTTTTTAAGCTTGTTTTAAGGCATACTATTATGTTACTACTGCAGTTGAGAGTAATTCTATCACAGTACTTTATGAATTAAAGTACTAAATTAATTATTGAACATCCTAAAAGTATGTGAGTATGTTGTATATAAAAGGTATACTCTACTAAACGATGTATTTAATCTTTAGTCTTCTATAACCATTTTTCTTGTGAATAACTTTTTTTAGAATTTAAAATAAACAATCAATGTTAACGGAGTTTTTATCATATCAAAGTAACTTTGCAATAAGTATGTTTAATATACTAACAGTTCTAATTTGGTTTTATAATAATTGTTCTACTGATCAATGAAAGTAGAGAATATTTTAAGTATATTACAATAGTCGGGGCGAATTCATGTTACGATATTTTATTTTTGCCGTTCCATATTTTTATAAGCGTGGAATACTTTATAGCTTCTCTCACTTTACGAGGTTCTTTAAGAATATGAAATCTCTCTGCTCTGTCGCCTCAAGGCCAAGTCAGACCAACTTTATGCATAATACGATTTTATTGTTTAACTTATCAAGTTTATGTGAATATTGTAACCAACAGAGTAAACATCTATTTATAAAATACTAGCAAAATGTTATTAAATTATTTCATATCTATAGCCATTGATGTGTAAAACATCTAATTAGAATGGAAGTTCAATTGGTCATTTAACATAAGCTCCGGACTTCTTTTCTGCACTTTATATATTTCATATTCTTCCAGGGCGTCCATTTGTATACATATTGGAACGATCTACCCGTGCCCTTTAATCTGTTCTACCTCGCTTTTCGCCATTTAACTAATTAGTGTTTAGAAATAATTAAATTGATTACCTTTTTTGGCTCCTGGCTAGCTCCACCAGTCAAGTCAAGAGGGTAGCTCGTCTTTGCAAGGATATTTATCGTTAGTTTCTTACCTTACGATAAAACCCTTAATTATTTTTTGCTAAGGAATATTTATGATATTTAATTTTTTAGAGACTAAACTCTGCCCGGAGTCGTGCCTTTCGGAGAACAGTAATCTTCGTTATATCCAGCCAATCCTTCCTTAATATTAGCACTTCTTAAAATTAAAATTGGTTTTGGTAATTTACTCTAAATAAAAGATTCTTTTGTTTGGAAAATAAAATATAAACTTTAATCACTCTTATTTCATATTATCTATATAATTTAACAATCGGATCCTTTATCCTTAAAATACAAAAAAAAAATTCCTTAGCTAAATTTTTGTGAAATTTTCTCTACACAATTTAACTTCAAAATCAATAAAAAATAACCTTTTTGTGAAAGATAGATAGAATATGTTTAAATTTATTTTTTATAAATTTTATTCCCCAAAATTTAAATATTAAAAATTTTAAAAGTAAAGCCCTACTCGTCAATGCTGTAAACTATAAAACATTATAAAGGTGTCTCCGACATTACCTTGTTTCGTATACGGTGTATTCCTTCTTGGAGATCCTGAGTCCGGGATTGGTGCGATGTTCTAGAAGTCCCGATCTGGAACGCTGTTCTGGAAGTCCGGGATCTTGTCCTTCGATGTCGCCTTTCCATGAATTCGTCTGGATTCCTAATGTGAGTTCGGATACCACGTGATAACAGACCTCGCCGCTGTTACCCTGGATCTTCCCTTGAAGTTCTCGGCGATAGTATTTTCGACGAAATATAGCGTTTATTTTACTACGCTATGAACTAGATTGTTTTTTTTTTCTGTTGTATACTTTACTAAATATTTAGATTTACGAAGTATTAAAATCTTTGAATTTATTATGCTCTGCTGTGATACGATGATCTAACGAGAAGCGTGGAGACTTTCCCGGAGTTTCTATTACGACTGTTGAAGTGACCCGCGTTTTACGGTTAACTCCTGCAAAAACTTATACTCTGCTGTGATACGATGATCTAACGAGAAGCGTAGAGACTTTCCCGGAGTTTCGATGAAGACTGACGAGGCGAACCGCGTTTTTCGGTAAGCTCTGGCAAAGGCCTATATTAGCCTACCAACCCTTCTACTCAATTTCCCTTTTGTTTTTGGTGTGGCGCTCGGACTGTAATTACTTTAGAATTTTTTCCTTATTTTTCCCATAATCCTGGTTATTTTCTCTACCCGAATATATGTAAAAGTTATATTTTTGGTATTGTTTTTAAAATTAATCGATTTGGTACATTGGCAATTATATTGGCTAGACTGTAGAATGGGCGTGTCTTTACCTTTGGTCGACCGACAATTCTCTTCAAGAAAAATAATCAACTTCTGCCTGTTCCTTTTGGTTTGCGAGTTTTGTGACCATTTATTCCCAAATTCCTGTAACTCGGCTTCCCGTGATCGGATCGGGTTCTGGATGATGTCATTTTGTTCAGCTTGGTTTACTGGCTACGCACAAACTCGATTCGTAGTTGTACGACGTCGCGTTCCCGTTCCACACCTTTTTCGCGATCGCGTTTTTCTTGACTCGCGGTTTTTCCAAATTATAAAGTTTTTTATATTTTTTATGGTCATACTGTATTGTTTACGTCATTCCACTAAACTAGTCTTTTACCGTTTTTGAATTGGTTAATTATTGGTTGAGTTATTGTCCTTTTCGTATCATCACTTTTTGTCTAAATATGTTAACACCCCTTTTACCTTAAATTAATCCTTTTTTCTATCTTTCACAGGTTTTGACATTTTATACTAATTATTATCTCTATTTTTATATCCTATCATTTTTTCTATTAACCCTTTATTTATAGGTGAAAATAGGCATTTTACTTTTTTACCTAAAAACGTTAATAACTCTTAAATTTATTCTTTGATATTATTTAAACGTGACTAATTTTGTTAAAATCTTTATTTATTTTAATTAATTTACTACTTTTTACTAAAACTGTACTTTAAACTACTTTGATTTAATTTTCCTTTTTTAATTACTTTTTATTTAATTATTTTTATATTTACCATTTAATTTTAACAAAAACTTTTTTCGTAATTTGTCTATTTTTCTAATGGTCTCTCAATACCCTTATAAAGATTTTAAAAATTTTCAAAATTCTGACTTTTAACTTTTTTCCTCGCTTTTATTTTGCTAATAACTTTTTATTCCTTTATTTAATTCCAAATTGTGATTTGACTTTTTTATTACCATGATAATTATACATATTTTGATACTTTAAAAACAACTTTTTTATTTAAATAATGTTTCCATTGTTCTCTAGCCAGCTTGTTTCATTTGGCTGCTGAGATTCAAACAACTTTGAACATGAAAAGTTAGCCTAACTTGCTCTGTATATTGGTGTCTGAAGGACTTAGTAGATTTTATAACTAAATTGAAAAATTATTTCATTGAGCGGATATGCCTATTGCTTAATCCGTCTCAATATGTGTATTTTCTAGAAATTGGTATCAAAGTTGGAACATGAATGGTTGTGTTAAATAAT
This sequence comes from Philaenus spumarius, assembly GCA_018207615.1. Classification (NCBI taxonomy): domain Eukaryota; kingdom Metazoa; phylum Arthropoda; class Insecta; order Hemiptera; family Aphrophoridae; genus Philaenus; species Philaenus spumarius. The sequence goes on from JAGFPH010001399.1 coordinate 139,323, forward strand.
GTGGCATGCATAATTAGATTTGTTATTGGTACCTCTATTACTAGGTAGATGTTCCTGAAACCGAGTTTTCAGTCGTCTACCAGTTTGGCCTATACAATTAAATGACAGAAATATATACACAAAATGTGTAGCATTAGTGATTAAAAAAACAAAACAAATCCCTGTAGTGAAGCACGGGTATTCTGCAAAGTACATTATAAAAGAGAGAGAAATACATTTGATTTCCAATTATTTGATTCTAAGATGGAAAGTATTGTTCGTGGAAAATATTTGAGGTAAAATATACTTATATTAGTGAGATGTACCTATAACAAACTAAACGAAATGGTGGTATTTGCGCTTACAGGTGGACAGCTGATCATGTATGTAAGTCTGGATGGAAAATATATATTTCTTTTTAAGAAACTCACTGCTCGTTTATGGGGCAGTGGGCTCTCAATATTCAACCGACATTTTCTTCATTCATGTATTCGTATATGCGAGCAACGCCTCGGGTATCCCTCCTGATTGTAAATAGATACTGGTTTTACTAGTAAATATTTAAAGAATAATTAGATGTAAATACTTATAGTATATAATACTAATTGTGTTTTGCATAATATCCTCTTTGAAGAATTAACATGTAGTTAATAATTTTGTAAACAATTTTGTAAACTGCGTGCACGATAATGAATTGTAATGTAAGTAATAAAATAAGCAAGAGATACTAACCACCAGAACATTCTGAAATTATTACCCAACTCCAGCAATATATTTAGTAATGAACTTGTCGTTAACAGCAACTTGAGACCTTCTGGTTTATAGCAAGTTCATTAACTAAGTGAAATGTACAAGTACTGGATGAAGTCCATTAACTCTAAGAATGGCGTGTTCCAGATTGTTTATTGCCAAATTAAAAGCAGCGTAAATGACTAAACGTTTAGACAATTTACACATTTAATACGTCTTGAAATATATGCAATGTAAATTGTACTATATTCTAACAACACTTCGAAAAAAATACTTATAAAAAACAATACGAAATTAATATTTTCTACAACCTTTACACACAATTAGAAAAGAAGCAATAAGTAAAACAACATAAAAACATCTTGAATATTAAATAAACACAAACACGTTGGCCAGTGTTAATTGTAACAATTCCGAATAACAGTGGTTATCCTCTGTTTAAAGTTATAATTTATTAACGACACACGATTAATTTTATTATTAATTATTCAAACATTGTTTATTTGGATTGGCTGCATTTCTCTGAACGATATTTCATTTTGTATTGAACGCATTCCCGGAACCGCAAAATGCTAAAAGTAGTTAATATGTACTAACACTAACATGAAGAAATACAATAATTTCGCAGTTTTAAACAAAACGCTATTGACTAAGATGATTACTAGATATGACATTTTAAATGTTGTATATTTTGTTTCATACAATGACGGGCCCAGAATGTTTATATTTTCTGGTGGTAGAACAGAGGGGGTCACGAGAAGTAAAAAGATTACTTAACATAAACTAGCTGTGTGTCCGTATTTTTTACGTTATCGAATTTTAAACATTAATAACTTAATTTGGGTTTTATACAAGCCTAATTTCTGTTGTAGTTTTGTATATGTGATTATTATCACTCGCAATAAAATGTATTCAACAAACGCACAATGAATTGCCATTGTGTTCTTTTAAAACTTCAACAAACCTCACTAGATGATTACATTTTAAAATTAGGTAATTTTGTAATCTTATTGTTTTTAAAAGATTTTACCACTGAACCTAATAATAAAAATTACAAAATAAGGCACTTGTACTGGTGTAATAGTTACTTCAGAAAAAGGACTTTTGTTGTTTACTGTACCGGAAATAAGTAAAAACTTAATCATTCTAATTTTTAAAAGCAAGCAGTAAGATCTCAATAATGATAAATCAACTGTTTGTTGTAAATACAAAATTATAATAAAACTCGACAGAATGGTTTGAAGGCATATACGCTTTGTATTTAAATTAATATAATGATACGTTTGACATTGTTTTGAGGAGTATGGCCAGGTTTATGCTTCAAATTGAAAATATGTTATCAGCGTACGTTGAATGGTTCTCTCAACGTAAAGTCGAGATTCTACACAAACATTTTAAGATATGAATAACATATCTTTATGTATTTGTAAAAAAAATAGTATTGTTGAACATTGTATGTTATATATTGTTAAATGTTTAGAAACTATATGACTAAACATGATTCATTGATCTAGGTGAACCTTAGAAAGTTCACAATACAAAATTCCCAACATTCCCTTAAGACCAACATTCCCCCACTCAACAATTTAAAATCTAAACATTTATATGGCTTGTGATACATGCAATTAATGCCATTTATATCCATTTATTTCTGCGATAAAAAATAAAAATTAGCTTACGAATTCGTTCGCTGCGTAAACAAATACTGTTTTAAAATTATTTTCTAGATTTTTATAATAGGTTATGCAACTTTCAAAATGGGCAACATTTCTAATCAATTTAAACACTATAAAAGGTTGTATAATATGTTTGGTAGAGGTTTTATGTTGATAGCAATCAATTGTAAATTATATTTCGGTTGTTCTACGCTTTTTAACACTCTTATGGCAATTTATATAAAATATTATTTGAATTAAAATGGTAGGGTATTTTTTTAAATAAATAAGATTTGATATGTCTTGCAACAGAACATATAATTTAATTAAAATCATTTAAAAATTGTAATATATTTTTTTCACAAGATCTACACTTATTTAAGTACTTGTTTTAAACTAGGTTTTTCAAGGAAAATATCCTGGTGAAGATAATAATAATTGTAAAACAATCCACTCTATACTAATTGCGTCTTTTGTAATATTTAATATTGAATAAACCAACTAGCTAAGATTATTTTACTATAAAACGTTAACCAGAGCACTATGACGTCACAGCCAATATTTATTGTCCCCACTAGAATCTAATGGTAGGAGACAGTCAATGCTTTTAGTGCTACATTAATATCTTACTGACCTACTTTACTTCATAAAGTACTCATATATTGAAACAGTGTCACTGAATCCCACTACTTAATTACAGATGGTATTACTTTCATCACATAATTCTCAGAAGTAGATTAAACCTTTATGTTTCCACTTTCTTTTGAACAAATCTTACTCTTAATTTGTTCAAATCGAAACAATCAATACGGTTGTATCGCTTAATTTAAGAGCGTCTCAAATGAAAATTGTTGCTGTGTTGTTTATTTATTGTTAACTTTGGTGAACGTAGAAACAAAATACAATAGGAAACAAAACACATAATTAAATTTGCATAAATTGTGTACAATATGTTAATTTGTATGGTACAAGTTTCATAGGCCTACCTGTGCAGCTTTCTACTTTTAAAAATCTAGCAGCACCGGAAACTTTGCCGACGAGCAATAACAGCCAAACATACCTTAAAGCAAAACTACGAAACGTATTATGCAGTTTTGACACCTAGATAGCTTTTTAGGAAAAATATTTCGAATAAAAACGTTGTAGAGAATTAAATTTAAAATCGGCAAAGTGGTCGCTGATTTTTGTAAAACCTACCCTCTTAGCTTTCCTTGAAAAGCTGCAGCTTAATTTAATAACATTATCATGAATAATATTATATAACAATACATCAAGTACATCATGATTGTATTAATGAAACTACTTTAATATTATTTACCTTTTAAAATTTGGTAATGACTTAAAATTAATAAATAATCGCTGACTTATTGTATATTAATAAAGTAATCTTTGGTAATATAGCTCCTGATTCTGTAATTTATGTTGTTAAAATTCTTCTTTAACGTAAGCAATACAAGAAACTGAATTAAAAGAATGATGCGTTTCTATGTTATAAAACACACTGTAAAACATGCTTTATTTAATAGGGAGATAATAATTATGTACTAGAACAATTAATTGTATAATTCCATTACACCCAGATGACCTTGGACATGTTTGATACATGTCTGGCATTGCGGTATTTAATCAAACTGTTATGTTCATTACGGTAGTGGTTACATTAACAATGAATTAAGGAATCCATTAAACTTATTACGATATGTGGTTTACCAACAACATTATACAGTTCCCACAATATAAACAGATTATCTTGTTTACTTGTAATCATGTATCAAAATGGAGTAGACTAAGTTATCTGTAATGACAAAAAATGTGAATGTGTACTTGTGTTGGTGCGTTACAAGTTATATTTCTTTTCTGTGAATGAATTTAAAACATATTTATTGTGAAAAAGTGTATATCAATAAATTGATATTACATAATATATAAAAATTTCATGCAAAAAAGACGTAATTATATAAATATTTTTAAGTAAACATCTAAACAACAAACATTGCGTGTATAAACAAATTATTATATATATATAGCAGGAATGAAAACTTTTTATCGCAGTTAGAAGTTTGGATTCTCGAAAGATATCCTAATTTATTCTTATAAAAATGTGATATATAAAAATTAATTGCAAATTCAATATAACTGATACAATTATTAAAAACCTAATTCTGATAATAAAGGTAATAATTTAATAATGGGAGCTATTGTGTCTAATTTGATCAAATTAATAATGGGTCTGCATTTTTTCAAGAAGTTATTGTTTGTCAAACACAATGTTTATTAAAAGGAGTAAACATAACTATTATTAATTGATGGTATATTGTATAACATTCGGTAAATTATTATCCTAAAATATAAACTGATAACAGTATCTGTCAGACAGACGTTGTTATACTCAAAGAGTAGTCGCTAATAGAGGTTTCTATTTGTATTCTGATAGTAGCGTTTTTCGACAGACCTGTACAAGTGAATTTCTGCCAGCACTTCACTGAAATGCAATATATTTACTAAACATGTTATCAATTTTGATTTTCAATTAAAAAAGTGTAATTCTTACTTTGAATTTGAATGAATCCACAGTCTCATTCCTTCCTAATCACATGTTCTAACTACAATCTAAGTAATAACATCAGCAACCAGTATTCATAGCAGAACTACTAATTTTACAAGCTAACAAGCCGTCTTCAATTTAGCTAGAATATTTTTTAACACGGTAGAAATAGAACAATAAATGTTAGATATTATCGTCAGATTAAATGTGTGCAGATATAAACATAGGAAACATGACGGCAACAATAAAATAAATTTTCATTTATAATTAATTTATAACGGTTTATAGTAGCGGAAATTAAAATACATACCAAATACAATTATTTTAATACAGTAATATCAGTAATAGTAAAAAACACAAACGTAACTAGATTAAATAAATTTATTTAGTTTTGTATATTTTCTAATTTCTTATCTTAATCGGTATTAACTTCAGCTTGACCTAGCTTAGTGAAACCCAGTTATGTGCTTTTAGTGTGTTTGGTTTAATTGTCTAGTCTAATTTCAAACTAAACTCTGACCATATTACAAACTATGCAATTACTTATGCTAGTTTACACATGCAAAGTTGCAAGCAAGTACAATATTTTTGTTTATTAAGTATAGTGTACAAAAAAGTTTGCATTTATGCAAAACCACGATGAAGAATAGTTACGTTTTATTAAAATTTGTTGTTTAGAGAATCTTATTTTACAGAGTTGTATTTTGTATTATTTTTTTTTCCAGACACGATTATAAACAATCACATATGAATATTATCAGGAGTAGGACTTAAGTAATTAATGAGGAATATAAAGCTTTTTTTGTTTGAACTTACGAGATTGTACTTGAATTACGAATATTAAATTTGACCATATTGCATCAACAATGGCAGAATTGATTTTATGATAAAATTTATTTGAAAGTTTCTATTTGTTATGAAGATCATGTTTGTCTAGTTTTTCAGCTGATACTCCCATACAAAAGGGACCCTCTTTACTATAGGGAATTTATTTACTATCTACGTGTAAATGGAGTATCATAAAGGCATAAAGTGGGTCAGAAGTTAGTAGCTATGGTATGTAAGAATAGTATTTACAGGAATTTCCTAGTATGATTTTTCGTTTGATCTTTGTATATTATTTGAACAATGTTTCTAAATATTCCAAAATAAGATCGACATGTATGGATTAACTCAATAAATCAAGTAATTTATATGTCTACTGTTTAAAAATGTATATTCCTAATAAAATATATTTTGTTATATATATATAAATAATAATAAATATTCATATTGTTAACAAAATAGTTTTTAAGGTAAACTAACACATACATATAACCATGACTCCGCACGCCAACCCCTGTTGGAACATTCTATACTCATAGTTATGTTGTTTTCTTTATAATTAAAGTGTAGGGTTAATAGTAACCTCAAAACTAATATGGCAAATTTTCAAATCAAATTATTTCGTGTACTTTATAAAAGCAGCAATAATAAAGGTTAAAAGAACCAGAAAGGCTCAGGTTTACACTTTAATAAAAACCTAACCTAAAAGTTTGAAATTCAAATAATTGCTTCAAAGTTTAAAATCAGCAGTTAATGGAAATATTGAAGCAAAGAGCTGATTGCTGTAACCACAATAAACATATTTATTTATTATTTAGAATGGCCGTAAAGTATTTAGTGTAGTTTCTGTTGTTTTTACGTCTATCATGGCGTTGTTTTTCAAAAAAATATGTAAACACGCGTGTGTTCAAGTGAAACTTTGTGTCAACATTTCAAAGCAATCAGTGAAGAACTTTCGGAGATTTGGGATTTTGAACAAACGTATATTTACATTTTTATTTACATAGATTTCATATTTTTATTTATATATTTAACTTAAATTTGTATTTCAATGATAGAATAAGCAAATGTAAAATATCTATGTGTACTAGTAAAAATAATGAAGAATCTAGCTAGTAAAATGTCTAGAGTTTAGTTAACAAACACTTATTAAATTATGAATTCGGGTGAAAATTTGCACTGCTGCAGTTAGATAGTAAAGACATAGTCCATTCATGATTATTGTAAACAAACGATAACACTTATATAAACAGAATCATAATATTTTGAATGAAGGTGTTTTCCACTTATTTGTAAATTTAAATCTCCCGCAAATAATAATTATGCAAAGCATTCATTGCTATTCAACATCATCAAGATTTGACATACAGGATGTAGAAAAAGTCCCTCACGCACTGGTTTAATATTTCGTATATAAAGAAAATTTTAAGGTGGATGTGATTGAGGAAAATACCCTATGTAAAAATACTATTTTATTAAGATTTCAAAACATGTTTCCTCCATATTGTATGTAACTTTGTTTTTTTTTTTAAATAGGAAGTTAGTCATGTGATAACTCATTTCAATGTAGGATTTTAAGAGTATACCAACGGCGAAATTTACACATCCATATCTTTAACCGATTAAAAATGGCAGCCAAAAAACAACGAAATCGTGTTTTACAATTTTGCTCCATTTTGCTGTACTATATTTTTTCTAAATACTAATTATTATTATTTTTGGATTTAGAATTAAATAAGCTTTCAAACGATATGCCACACAACGACATTTCGTTGAACCACTCGAAATCTATTTTGAAAAATCCAAATGGCTGTAACTCAAAAATTTTAAATACCCCCAAATATCGTAGTGTGGCATATCATCGTTTGAAAGCTTTTTAAATTCTAAATCCAAGAAGATTAATAATTAGTATTAAACAAATAATAATACAGCAAAATAAAGCAAAATCATAAAACACGATTTTGTTGTTTTTTTCCCACCATTTTAATCGGTTAAAGATAAGGATGTGTAAATTTCACTGTTGGTTTTTTCTTGAAATTCTACATTGAAATGATGTATCACATTTCCCGTTTAAAAAAACAAAGTTACATTCAAAATGGCGGATCCAATATGGCGGATACATTTTTTGAAATCTTAATAAAATATTAGTTTTACATAGAGTAGGCTCCTCAATCACATCTACCTTCAAAGTTTCTTTATATTCGAAATATTAAACCCGTGCGGGACTTGTTGTACACCCTGAATAACGATTATAAATATGATTTGATAAATATGATAGTGCATGTACAATAAAAATAAATAAACCAGAATAAACAGAATTCTCCTAATTCAGGTTTTAACCTAACATTCACTGCCTAGATAGGTGATATATCAATTTATAAAAATGAGTTAAACGTGTGTGTTTTGTTGCAGAAAACAGCAAATCTTATCGGAAAGAGTCGGTAATTGGAAACATTAATCTTGTATTTCCGTTGCTAGTGGAAGCCTCAGGCAAAGGATGCTACGTGATTTTATGGTTTATTTCTACTTGAGTTAAAGAATTAATTATACAGTATGTAGTTAATTCTTAAAAATACAAATAATTTTGAAAATAATCTCTCTCTATATATATATATATATATATATATATATATATATAAGAAAACCTTCTACTTACAGATTAAACTTTTATTTATTGTAGATAATGTATACAATGCAAAACACTGGAAAATGACGCAAAATTCCTTTATTCGTTAAATACTGGAGTGGTAAGGACTGTCAAGTCACGTGCAAATCTAACAGAATTGTAAACGTGCGTCTGCGCTTACAGACAGCTGTTGTTGTTAACCCAATTCAACAATTCCACGTGGACGACTCTTCTTCAACATCCGTTATTCCACATTCTGACAATCGTCATTCTAGTCACGATCCATATTGTTTTCTTTAAACGATTTGTTTTTTAAATAAGCGTGTTACAAAATTTGGCAAAGTGATGGACTAATTATTCCAATAACTTATATACAAATTGTGGGTTATGCTGAAGAAAATTGTAGCCTGGTTAAAATACTGGTGTTAGCAAATAATTATAAAGATTTTGATATTTTTTGTGTTTTAATTATTTTTATCAAACATAATTTGTAAGTATATTTAAATGATACATTAAAATGAAATACACAATTTGCAACACTAATGTAAAATCTATTTATAGAGTTGAGAAAAAGCCATTCTTCGGATTATGTTATCAGACAGTAACCTGTAAAGTTTAAAAGAATTGTAGTAGTTGTTGTTTAAAAGAATGCTGTTGTTGACCTGAATTATTACACTGTGAGATACATTAGCAAAAACTCGAAGAAAATCAATTTCCTTTGAGAAAACGTAACTCTTGACGTATTGTTGGCTTCGACAAATTGATTCAACCTAAACCTGCAAAGTATTGAGTAAAGGTATATTCACTAGTTAATGCGCAGTTCTTTTATAATACGATATAGAAAAGAACACTTAGCAATAAACATACAGACTCGCGGAGGCACTGGTAGACTCAGCTTACCAATCAGTCCATAAAGTTACCGCGGAAATAGGTTTTGATGTAAAATGTATTAGGGATCTCAGATACAAATGTCGACTGACTATAAAATCCGGGCTAGGTGCCAAAAATAAATATATATTGTTTAATGTCAAAATGTGGGATATGTGCCTAACACTGCTCAGTAAAAATCGGGCTATCTAGTTTTCAATCGGGAAGTAGTTCAAAGAATCGCCACGAGATTGCGATTGGTTCTAAGTGCCACCTGTTGTGAAATAAAATCTGGGCTATGTACCAAAAATAACTATTATATTTTAAACACTTAGCAAATTTTTTACAGATTTGAGTAGTGGACTTAGCCCGGTTTTACGGTTAAAGAGTAGGCACATAGTCCTTTTTTTATTTATTTACAGGTAAAAATTGATTATTAAAAATTCTAAATTTCATTTCTTAATCTAACTTTGAGAAATGTTTGTAGAATAATTGTTGACACCTTTTAAGGCTACAACAGAGAATAAATAATGAAAAAGATAGTTTGTATGAAGTTTTTTGCGTTTTCGTCAAAACTAACCGCAGATTTTATAGTCAGTCGACAAATTCTTGTCAAACCGAAAAATGATTTATTGCATGCAACCAAACTATTTACTTGTGGAAAAAGGAATTTACTGCAAATTTGGATTCAAAGAACAAGAAATTATGTTTCACATGTTTCCAGAATAATTCATTCTTATTCAATATTTACTTGAATTTACTGCTTTCGGTGAAGCAACCTAACAATTCAAATTATTTATATAATACACTACGCGTAACACTATAAGTTTAATAGTGAATTATTATGCTCTACTAACATTTTAAAACTTGAATTTATGATTTATCCGTTCTCTTCTGTTTGTGATTAGAATAAATTATAAATTATGTGTCTTAAGTGAACTGTTAATGTGATGTGTACACGTAGATAAACTAATGTTTTATGCACCGTGAACGGACCCTTTGTGCGAGACCTTAATACTGGACACGTACTAGTTACTTTATACTTGGGTTTCTCAACGTTTTGTAAAGCAATTAACCCCAAAAAACTTATATTTCGTTCTGAGTAAACCCCTTAGCAGTACAGTATGAAATATTTAATATTTCTTCCTGTAACGGATATATTGGTAGACACCAATATTCCCAAAGTCTAAAATAATTAAAATAAAACAAAATATAGAAAGATTCTAAGATTCAAAGTAGGCCTAAGTTAGTTAAGAAGAAATCTTTGCTCTGGACACAGTTAAAAGATTACAGCTGATACTAGTAACACACGTGTAAACTATTAGGTTACGTTCCCAGACATTTTAATCAAGTCAGCAGCATTAGAACAACTTGCTCTGAAACAAGTGAAAAGAATCATATTGCATTTCACATAGCTTTAGCGAACAATGCAGAATATAATGAGAATGCTTTTACAAGAATTTACAGATAGACAAATTTTTAGAAAAATGAAAGTCCAATAGGGAGATGAGTGAAAAATCTTTAGCCAATGACAAACGGTTTTTCAAAAGGACGCGGTAGCAGGAGTAGGGCAAGAGCGAGAAAAGCGGGGTCTTCTTCTAACATCTTTTGAACGGGCAAGACCTAAAAGCCCGCTTCACACCATAATGTATATTTCAACCTAAAACCCGCTATAAAAAGACTAAGTACATTTTACCTTAAAATACAAAAATAATTTAAAATCAATCATCAAATAAGAGTCAATCATCAAATCGAACTCACTAAGTGAAAATCATCAATCAGTTTAAAATCAATCACCAATTTCAAAAGGCATCGCAGGAACCAGTGGATAAATAGTGTTCAGTGAATGTGCGAATATAGATAAATTAATATCAATAAAGTGTTAAATAAAATAATCAATAATATAGATAGTATCAGTTTAAAAGTGAGTAAAAGGGAAAATCGCCAAATATGTAAGTAATTTAAAATTTTCAATTTATGTTAAGACAGATCTCGAGGTTAAGCAAATTAAATCAAATCAAAATCATATCCAGATAATTAAAATAAAAACATAAACAACTTGTAAATGGAATAATATAAATGTAATAAAATAAATTCATAGCTTTAGAGCAACAATAACTAAGCAATTTGGTCGGGTCTTCTTTATAGAGAATTAGCTGCCAAGGATTTAATTATACCTAATAAGCAATTGAAAGGAGATTCCGATTCAATTAAAAGGGTTAGAAACTGCTGTTTAGGATAAGGTTTTAAAGTAAGGAATTATGTCAACTTAATTATCAAACTTTTAATTTCAAATATTTTATACAATGTTTAGTTTTTAGCCTATTTTAATAAAGGATAAGTTATATAATTATTAAATATTAAGGAGACTGCATAGTAATTGAATAGTACAGTCTCCCTTAACAACATTATAGATTACGAATAATAATTATCAAAACATCCTGGTAAAATTAGTTTAGTAAATTCAGCAACTTATTATGAAGTAAAATTTAGAGGAAGAGACGATTTGAGAAATTAATCATTAAGAAATTGTATATTAAATAATTTGTACATTTCTTAAGAACAAATTTCAATAGTTAAGCATCATGTTAATTCAAGTTCTTTTTTCAATAAATTCAATTTAAAAAATTCTAAATGTTATTAATGTAGAAAAGGTGTAGTCATTAAATTAATCATATGTCATGTACAATATCTTATTATCAATTATACATTTAATACAAACTATTAACGTCTCTGAAGTTATTTCAACCAATTAGTTGTGAGTCAGACCTCTCAAGCCAAGCAAAATTGATTCGTAAGTCGAATCTGGTGGAGCCCCCAAATAAGACAAACCATACATGGTTTAGAAATTATGAACCACACACCTCCATATAATAATAATAACCTTACATGATAAAGTTGCCCAAATCAAAATCATAACCTTACATGGTGGAGCCCCCATATAAAAATAAACCTTACATGGTGGAGGCGCTAAATTTAAAATAAGCTAATTGGGTGAATATAATTGCAGAGACTAGTAATACATTGTGTATAGCATAAGGGTTAGAAAAATAAGAAAAACAAATATCTGGTGTATGATTTCGATTTTATTGAGAAATGATTTTAAGTAGTAATAAATTAATTTAGTAAACACTAACATTTACAAATATAACAAAGGAAAGATAATAAACATACACGAATAAATAAATTTTACAAAAAAAAACTACCCATCACAAAAACCAATAAAAAGAATAACTGAAATGGAGAGGAAAGAAACAATACCCTTAATACAACCCTCACAATACCGTGGTTTACCATCAGAAGACATACACACATTTATATCTCGATATGAAGTAGCGTCGAGAGCAAACGGTTGGACACCATAAACACAAATAACTTTATTACCTACATATCTGGCACAATCAGCTTTAAATTGGTATGAAAACTTCATACAAGTTAATCAAGAGGGGGAGATAACTTGGGAAAAAGCAAAACAAGAATTAATAAATCTTTTCACACCAATAGCTCAGAGCCAAAACTTACAAATAATTTTAACAAACAAATCACAAACTGAATCAGAAACGTCCATAAACTTTTACTTACAAATACAGGCTCTTTGCAGAAGAATGAACCCAAACATAGATGATACACAAATAATTTCTCACGTAATACAGGGTTTAAAACCAGACATTTTCGAACGCATTATAAAAATGGAAACTAAAACACTTAGCCAGTTAGAGGAAAATTTAAGAAAAATTGAACTACAAATATTTCAACAGACATTAAATAAGGAAAAACATTTAAAAAAAGATGGAACCCAACGAAAACATGAGTACTACATATTTTGAAAACCTAAACAAAATGTCAAAAAAGCTAGAACAACTCACGGAAATTATACACACATTAGGTGTAAATATAAACCAAAATGGCCACAAACCAACCAAATTTCAAAAACTTAACCAAAATCTAACACTTCAATATAAAACCAACCAACGATATGACAACAGTCATCCAAAAACACTACGAAAATATATAAACGGCTATCAACTTTACAACGGCCAAAACAGTGTAAGGCAAATATGCTCAATCTGCAATAAAAACAATCACTCAACGAACAAATGTTTCTTCAGAAAATATAACTGTAACATATGTAAAATGGACAATCACACAACAGTAGAATGTGCTTTCAATTTAAAAATGGATACTTATCCTCAATATACGAGAAACCAATATAGGCCTTATAACTATGTAAATAAAAAGTATTGCCAAAAATGTAGAAGAAATGGCCACTCAACTCAACAATGCTACTCTAATAAATGTTCAAAACTATCATTCAATCAAAAACGGACTAAAGGGGAGACTATACAAAACAAGAACTATACCACCCCAAAACACAAATATACAAATTTTCATACCAAATTTCAACAATTAAACATGCAATATAAACGGATACCTAACTTAAGTACACCTAGGCAAAACAATAATAACAACAAGCAGTTCAATGGCAGAAAATATTACTCTATTTCATTAAGGCAAAAGAAATATAAACAAGCATACTGTAATTCAAATGATTCAAGCAAAATACCAGGCACTTCAGTTGGAACACAATACTCGGTACAGGACGATAACTTGGGTCAGTCACACGTACACAATTTGATGACACCAGGCGTTAACGGGATAGAACTGGAAGAGGCAGTACAACGAGAAAATGACTTTAACTCATTCAGCACATTTCACAAGCAAATTTTAAATCAAAACGGAGTACCTAAGTCTCGAAAATCAGACAAGGATGTAACATGGGATGTATACAATACATTATTTTTAAATAAAAATGAAAATTCAAGAGTATGCACAATTAACATAAAGTTCAAAACATTAAATAATCAAGATATTGAAACGATTTTAGATTCTGGCGCAAATGTTTCAATCTGTCATTATGACCTAGTCAAAAATAAACCCATAACAATTAAAACAAAAACAATAATAAAATCTGCTACAGACGACAATTTAAAAATACATTTAGAGATAACCTTACCATTTGAAATTAATGGAATAAAATTCACTAAAAAATTTTATGTTGCATCTGGAATAAATACCAAAGTTATCTTAGGCAATAACTTCTTACTAGAAAATAGAGCAAAAATAGACTTCAATAAGAAACATATTACCCTATATTCAAATGACCAAAAGTGTAAAATAGAAATGAATGAATCATGGCTCCAAAATTTAAAAAATATACGATTATTAATAAATAAGAACATAATAAACCACCCCGAAATAAGATCAAACGAACAAATTAAAATAGCATCAGGGCAAAGTTTACGTGTACAAGAAATAGAAAATTGTAGCGAAATAATGGATTTTGAAACTGACAGGCACTTAAGGGAACAAAAACAAATTCATGCCTACATATCCCAACAGGAAAATAAATATTATGTTTACATATACAATGCATCAAGACGATCCCAAATACTTATGCCAAGAACACTTATAGGTCACATAAACAAAAATGAAGAAAACAAAAAAATGTATGATACAGTAAACAAAAACATGACACCCACACAAACTACTCTACCCAAAAATTCAAAAAAGGAACAAATAACTGACAAAAATGGAGTACAATTCCAAATTTGTGAAAAATTGACAGAAACACAACACAGGCAAGTGACAGAAATAATAAAAAAATATAAACACATCTTTACTACGGAGGTCAAAGACCTAAGCCCAGCCAAAATTAACCCAGTAAAAATACAAGTAATTCAGGGAACATCAGGAGTTATCGTACCACCATATCGCCAAAGTAATCAGGAAAGACAGTTATTAAATCACGAATTAGATGACCTAGTAAAGGCAGGAATTTTAGAAGAATGTCCAAATTTCACGGAATACGCGTCACCAGCATTTATAGTCAAAAACCAAGATAACTCGCACAGATTAGTAGCAGATTTCAGAAAAGTAAACGAACAAATAAAGAATGAAAATTTTCCAATTCCAAGTTTACAACTAATGTTCAGCTGTTTAAGCAACTCACAATATTTCACAAAGTTAGATTTAAAAAACGCCTTTTTCCAATTACAAGTACATGAAGAAAGTAAACCATTATTAACAATTAGAACTCAAGACAAAATGTTAAGATATACAAGATTACCACAGGGACTTAAAGTATCAAGCGCAATATTCCAGAAAGCCCTAAACAAAACACTAGCAAAACACCTTTTTAAAAAGTGCTTATCATATTTAGACGACAATTTAGTGTTTGCACCGACCTTTGAAGAGAAATTACATAATCTAGAAGCTGTTTTAAATGAACTAGACAAAGCAAATCTGAAACTCAATACAAAAAAATGTAAATTTTTTTACAAAGAAATTGAAATATTGGGACACAAGGTTTCGACTGAAGGAATAGAGCCTCTAAAATCTAATATACAGCCAATATTAGACTTCAAACAACCAAAAACCTTACGTAATATAAGAGCTTTCCTAGGAGTTTCAGGCTTTTTTAGAAAATTCATCAAAGATTACGCAAAAATTACACACCCTTTAACAGAACTTCTCAAAAACCAACAACAAAAAAACTCTAAAATAATTTGGACAGAAAATTGTAGCAAAGCTTTTGAACAGATAAAATCAATTTTAACCAATCCACCATTGTTATCACATTTTAAAGAAACCAGGAACACAAACGTATACACTGACGCTTCGAATATTGGAATTGGAGCGGTATTAACACAAATAGATCCTAACAATAATCAAGAATATCCAATTGCTTACCTATCCAGAAAATTAAAACCACACGAAACAAGATATTCCACAGTTGAAAAAGAAATGCTCGGATTAGTTTATTCTATTGAGTATTGGAGAGAATACCTATTAGGCAGAAAAATTACATGTTTCACCGACAATTCAGCATTACAATACTTTCAAAATTTCAAAAATCCATCAAACAGACTAGGCCGACTAGCAACCAAATTAGTAGATTACGATCTGGACATAAAATACAAGAAAGGGAAAACAATGGGTTTGCCAGATTTCTTATCTAGACAGGAAACGGGAGAGGATATTCCACAAAACTTTGAGGATGTATTTTTAATAAATTACGACACACGAAACTTAGAATTACGTCAATCAAAGGATCCGTACTTAAAACAAATCAAACTTGCACTTTTAAACATTGACCGAGGTAACAAAAAAATTGACAGGGCATCTAGACATTACACGTTAGAGGATCAAATTATATACTTCAAACAATTCAATGGCGAAGACGTAATAAAACTTTTGGCCATACCGGACGAATTAAAACAAGAAATTTTAATACAAGCCCATGACAATCCACTCACAGGGGGACATTACTCATACTACCAAACAATTTCAAAAATAAAGGACAGATACCATTGGCCAACTTTGCATAAAGACGTACAAGAATACACAAAGACATGTAACACTTGCCAAAAACGTAAAATACCAACCAGAAAACCATACGGGTTATTAAAACCAATATTACCTACACACAAACCCATGGATAGAATAATAATAGACTTTATTGGACCGATAAACTCATCGTATGCTCATAAATACATTTTAACTTGTACCGACGCAACAACCAAATATGCCTGGGCTTTTAAGTGCAAAACAGCAGACGCAAAAACTGTAGCTGAGAATTTAATGAAAATAATCTTAAAACATGGTAAAATGCGAATATTACAATCTGACAGGGGTACACATTTTAATAACGAAATCATAAAGAACTTAACATCAACTCTAGGAATTAATCAAATTCTAAGCAGCGCTTATTCGCCACAAACACAAGGATTAACTGAAAAATTTAACGGTACACTTGCTAATATGTTATCCCACTACGTACACGAAAAGCCAAATGCATGGTCAAAGTACCTAGACAAAGTTGTATACTGTTACAATTCAACAAAGCAAACTAGCACGGGGTATTCACCAAATAAATTAATGTACGCTTTTGAACCAAATAACCCCATGGAAATAATACAAATTCAAGAAAACCCAAATTATGATATAAAACAACACATAACACAGATACAAGACATTAGAAAAAGTTTGCCAGAAATCATAAAAAAGGCTCAAGATAAACAAAAAAAATATTATGATAAGAAGAGGACAGATTTTGAATTTCAAGTAGGAGACGAAGTTTTAATAAAAAGGGAATTCCATGGAAAAACACCCACGAAATTTGATATGCAATTTACTGGTCCATTCTCGATTATAAAAAAGGTTAACAACCTAACATACCTAGTAGAAATATTAAAGTACGGAAAGCTACAAAATGAACCCATACATATTTCGAGAATGAAAATGTATCACAGAAGGTCATTATAAACAAAAATATGTTACGTGTACATTACAATGTAAAATATATATAATATCATCGAGATCTGTCTATAATTAATATTGTAGAAATTAGAAATAAGTTACATGTACTAGATTTAAGCACTAATTATGTATTTAACAGCAGTATCATCAATGTAATACACATTTTTATTTGCAGCAACAATTAAAGCCTTAGTAAAAACCAGTAATCATTTAAATAAGTAAAACTAAATAACAATTAAACTTTGAATAAGTAAAGCTTTTAAAAGTAAACAACATCGAGATTTGATCTATTAAACAACTTTGTAGATAATATTATAACAGTCAGTAAACAATTTAAAGACAACCAGATAACGTCAATGTGTATACAACGCCAACGCCAGTAAACAGCCTAGAATGCAAACTCAACATTGGGAACATAGTGTGTATTCCTAAGAGTCATGAACTTGGGAGCTACACTATCCGAAAACAGATTTTCTAACAACTTTCGTTACTTGAAGAGGAAGCCCTGATCAAGCGGGAATTTTCATCTTGCGAAAGTAACAAAAATACTACACATTCCAATAGATATACAAAAACGTATTTGTATATACAACACCAATTCTAAATAGGCCTACAATAACAAACTGTTATAAAGCAAACGACCTGATGCTGGCACAGCAAAACCACACTTCCTTCAAGGAAACTCTAACGCATGAATTCCAGCACTTGCCTTCTACATTATCAGATAAACATGTGATTCATACTACGTTATCAGCAATTCCACAAACATCGACTTACTACAAACATAAACACAGATACTACACTGAAAATAAACATCGTCTTAATTCACTTCAATACAAAAGGGGAGAAAATAAATAAACAAAAATTGGTGGTACAATTTTACACCCAGCAGGGGGAGTGTAACGGATATATTGGTAGACACCAATATTCCCAAAGTCTAAAATAATTAAAATAAAACAAAATATAGAAAGATTCTAAGATTCAAAGTAGGCCTAAGTTAGTTAAGAAGAAATCTTTGCTCTGGACACAGTTAAAAGATTACAGCTGATACTAGTAACACACGTGTAAACTATTAGGTTACGTTCCCAGACATTTTAATCAAGTCAGCAGCATTAGAACAACTTGCTCTGAAACAAGTGAAAAGAATCATATTGCATTTCACATAGCTTTAGCGAACAATGCAGAATATCATGAGAATGCTTTTACAAGAATTTACAGATAGACAAATTTTTAGAAAAATGAAAGTCCAATAGGGAGATGAGTGAAAAATCTTTAGCCAATGACAAACGGTTTTTCAAAAGGACGCGGTAGCAGGAGTAGGGCAAGAGCGAGAAAAGCGGGGTCTTCTTCTAACATCTTTTGAACGGGCAAGACCTAAAAGCCCGCTTCACACCATAATGTATATTTCAACCTAAAACCCGCTATAAAAAGACTAAGTACATTTTACCTTAAAATACAAAAATAATTTAAAATCAATCATCAAATAAGAGTCAATCATCAAATCGAACTCACTAAGTGAAAATCATCAATCAGTTTAAAATCAATCACCAATTTCAAAAGGCATCGCAGGAACCAGTGGATAAATAGTGTTCAGTGAATGTGCGAATATAGATAAATTAATATCAATAAAGTGTTAAATAAAATAATCAATAATATAGATAGTATCAGTTTAAAAGTGAGTAAAAGGGAAAATCGCCAAATATGTAAGTAATTTAAAATTTTCAATTTATGTTAAGACAGATCTCGAGGTTAAGCAAATTAAATCAAATCAAAATCATATCCAGATAATTAAAATAAAAACATAAACAACTTGTAAATGGAATAATATAAATGTAATAAAATAAATTCATAGCTTTAGAGCAACAATAACTAAGCAATTTGATCGGGTCTTCTTTATAGAGAATGCCAAGGATTTAATAATACCTAATAAGCAATTGAAAGGAGATTCCGATTCAATTAAAAGGGTTAGAAACTGCTGTTTAGGATAAGGTTTTAAAGTAAGGAATTATGTCAACTTAATTATCAAACTTTTAATTTCAAATATTTTATACAATGTTTAGTTTTTAGCCTATTTTAATAAAGGATAAGTTATATAATTATTAAATATTAAGGAGACTGCATAGTAATTGAATAGTACAGTCTCCCTTAACAACATTATAGATTACGAATAATAATTATCAAAACATCCTGGTAAAATTAGTTTAGTAAATTCAGCAACTTATTATGAAGTAAAATTTAGAGGAAGAGACGATTTGAGAAATTAATCATTAAGAAATTGTATATTAAATAATTTGTACATTTCTTAAGAACAAATTTCAATAGTTAAGTATCATGTTAATTCAAGTTCTTTTTTCAATAAATTCAATTTAAAAAATTCTAAATGTTATTAATGTAGAAAAGGTGTAGTCATTAAATTAATCATATGTCATGTACAATATCTTATTATCAATTATACATTTAATACAAACTATTAACGTCTCTGAAGTTATTTCAACCAATTAGTTGTGAGTCAGACCTCTCAAGCCAAGCAAAATTGATTCGTAAGTCGAATCTGGTGGAGCCCCCAAATAAGACAAACCATACATGGTTTAGAAATTATGAACCACACACCTCCATATAATAATAATAACCTTACATGATAAAGTTGCCCAAATCAAAATCATAACCTTACATGGTGGAGCCCCCATATAAAAATAAACCTTACATTCCAAATATCCACATCGTTCTACTTCTTTAGCTATCAAATAAGTACAAACAATTAAAAACTAAATAATATTTATTTTTAAACAAAAAAACACACTCGTGAGACAAGTTCGTAAAATCAGGTTATTTTTGAAAGTTGTACCCGCATGTCTGACTCGATATTGAGTTTATTTCTTATTTCAGTCTTTGTTTGTAAGAGCATACTTAGAAAGTCCTATTTCACAAATGTAAGTTGTAGCAAATGGTAGTAATTATTTTACAGCAACATTGGCAATTCCTGGGTATTCACATCTTACCTGGGCATAAAAGTCTAACTAATTAGCACGTTTTAAACGTAGTTTTTAGGTTCCCTTCAGCTGCCATTTCATTACAGTCAATCTTAACATAATCAACGGGAAACGTCAAATTCTTTATATAATGGTGACATAGAATGATTTTTCATAGACATCAAAACATTCTAAGCAACGTAGAAAAGTTAAGTAAAAGCTATGTTCAAGTTTACTGAAATGTACAAAGTTAGCGACATTGAAATAATTTTGCTGCAGGAATTCACTCAAGACATCAGAAATGTATTGGTAAATTTCAAATTATTAACAAAAGGGATTTTGACTTCCCATATAAATTGAAATATTTTAATCTACGTAGAAAATGAAAATCAGAGATATTTTCAAGTTATCTTCTTTATAAGACCATGTAGGTTTTACAAACTCTATTCGCTTTCCGAATTGCTGATATATACAATGGTATATACAAGCCGGCTTCGTCAGGTGTAGGAACTCAACACTTAAATAAAACACATAACAACACCTAAC
This sequence comes from Philaenus spumarius, assembly GCA_018207615.1. Classification (NCBI taxonomy): domain Eukaryota; kingdom Metazoa; phylum Arthropoda; class Insecta; order Hemiptera; family Aphrophoridae; genus Philaenus; species Philaenus spumarius. The sequence goes on from JAGFPH010001399.1 coordinate 160,404, forward strand.
ACACTCGATAACACGACACAAAAAATATAATAAAAATTTTCTGAGGATAGCTCTTTGTTATATGTCATACATAAATTGCACAGGCGTGGCCACGGCATAGTTTATGAGCTTCCGAACTGGGTAGATATACTGGACAGGGTAGATAGTATATCTACAAACTATTAAGGAATTGCTTTGACTACTAATTATCAATATTATATTTTCAAGTATGAGAATTTATGAGGTGCGGTAACCCAACAACCATTTAAGGAACTCACGGAACCAAAGTTGACAAACACTGCCTTTATCAACCAAAGGTAACATACACACATTCATCTAAACACAATTTAATACAAAAGCACATAATTTTCTTTAGCCTCAATTGTTTTTATCAATAGTCTTAATTTACTTGATTAATATATGTAACTCAAATTACAGTTGTAAAGTATAAAGTAACACAGACTATAAGCATAGAACGTACATTAACCAATTGTGATAGTACGCCTTGGAGCTATTCATGATGCAATTTAGATTTCTGATGACATTGACGAACAACAGGAAATTATTATAAGTCAAAAATTATAAAATGTAACTACAGGAAATCCGGAGTTGATGTTTTACACAAAGTGTGCGATGAGGCAAGATATTCAGCGCTCTCCCGTGGTTATAATTTACACTAGACATCTATTTACACTTTGGACGAAAAAGAGGTATTTAATTTGCAATTTAATAAACATGAAATAAAAAAAAATGCATAAAATTTTTACAGTATCTTATAGATAAAATACATTAATTCATGATTCAAACAATGTGCCTGGAGGAAGATTTAAATCAACCTTTCCTGAGTTATTAATAGGATAAGGTGTCGGAAAATAAAAATATACAATACTTAAAATTATTAATAATAGACAGTTGCCTGGAAATAATAAAAATGTCTAACTTTATTAGGTCTATCAATATGCATATTCACAAGAAATAAAAATTACGAAATGAGTATGTGTATAAAATAAACGACTTTAAGTTAGTAAAGTTTTACTTACTGCCTTTTGTGTTCCTTTTTTTTTCTTTTTGAAGACGCGTATCGGAGAGTTCTCCATCATCAGAAATGTTATAACTTTTATAAGCTCACCAAACATTTAATAAAACACACAATCACTGAGAACATAAATACTTATTTTAAGCGTGGGATGCATCCCGTACGGTGGTCCAAGGGCAACTGTCTAGAACCCACATTCCCAAGGAGCCAAGGATGCATAACGCACTTAAAATAAGTATTTATTTTCTCAGTGTTTGTGTGGTTTATTAACTGTTTAACGAGCTCATAAGAGTGATAACATTTCTAATGATGGAGCAAATCTATAAAGGTCATTAAAAAGGAAAAAGGAACTCACGTGACGGACACACAAGACAGTAAGTAAACCTTTATTGTACTACGTTGACTTTGATACGAAAAGATAAAGGCTATGCATTTTCAGGTTAACATTTTAATTTTATATTGTATTTTTGTAAATAAATTTATTTGATCTTGCAACTTTTTTATACCACATTTTAGGTTTATGCATAGCGTCAGGTATTTGTTTGGAAAATAAAGTTTTCTATGAAATAATTCAAATATTATGTAACACGCATCAGTGCAGGTTACGAACCTGAAAAGAACCAGGTTTCCTGTTTTATTTAAATTAATGGTTTAACAAGGATTATTGAACTCCAGTGGCATATTGAACCATTCTTAGGGTCTCCGTGTTACTAGGTCAATGAAAACTGCTTATGTTCAACGTATACGATCTATACTAATATTATAAAGAACCTAATTTGTTTGTTTGTGTGTAGGGGATAATCTCTGGAACTAGTGAACCAATTGAAACAATAGTTTTGCTGATTAAAAGCTACACTATCCCTGAATAACAAAGGCTAGAATTAATTTTGATTAATAGTTGAAACAACCCCTAAAGCAATGAATATTAATTTTAATACTTTCCTTAAAGCTTGAGAGCTGACATTTTTTAAATTTATTTCTAACAACATACATAGAAAAATTAACTAGATTTGTTCTTTGTCACGTCCTGCTAAGGGATAAAAATGAGATAACAACCGCTAAACAAAAAACACTATTTGTTTTATTTTCCTTAATGTTAGTGAGCTGAAAATTTTTACATTTATTTCTTACAAAATACATAAACAAAGTAGCTATAATTGTAATTTTGTCGCATTCTTCTAAGTTAAAAATGTAGTAACAACTCCTATAAAAATGTTGATAGTCATACTTTCCTTTAAGAAAGAGAATAAACCTTTAATAAATTAAGGTATTAAAAATATGAAAAACCTATGTTACATCCTAATTAAAAATAAATAAGAAATATTAGAATTTAATAGTACAGAAGTTATGTATAAAAGAATTACCTGTTTGCATTTGCTTCGACCACCGCGTCTATAATTAACGTCTATAATTTGGTTACAAACAACACACGGATTTACTAAACAATAACTAAATATGTATCCAACATTCTTCCCAGGATTTTAACCAACACTCTCCGTAAACTCAACATAATTGTTGCTTTAACAACGGAAACAAATCAAACAATGATCGTCATTTAACCGATACCAATAATAAATTTAACAGTTTCAAAAAATCCATATTTGCATGAAGAGTAGATATATGAATGATACAGAAGAATTCGCGAAATACAAATGCCTAACAACAACCAATTGCTTAAAACCCTCCAAGTGGCATGGTTAAAGCTAAAATTGAAAAGCCTGTTTTTAGCGTTTTGCAAGCATATTTTAAATAATTCGCCAAAAATAGTAAATGAACCCCAATCCAAAAGTGTTCCATAGCTTTTTTGTAGAAGAAACTTCAAAGAATTCAAATATGCCAATAAAATTTAGTTTTTTTTTGAAATTGTAAAAGTTATTAGCTTATAAAGCAAAAAATGTTCAGAAACGGAAGGAAAAAAAACAACTTTATGCCTACATAAAAAATAGTAAAACATTTTTGTAATATTTTTCAAAATACACAAACGTTTTATAATTTAGTTCTAAATAGAAATATGTAAAAATATTTCCATTTCACAAATGTTTAGTTCAAAATAACATTTTGAACGTTTTTACTACATAACCTGCCAATCTTGACTAATTTCAAAGTGACTAGCCTAGGCCAAGACATTTTTTACTTCAAACAATTTTTTTTATACCAAAAATTCGAGAATGAAATGTAGAATCGAATAGCATTCTACCCAGTTTAAAATAACTTGACATTTTGTAATGAGAATTCAAAAACCTCAAATAGGCAATTTAACCTAAAACTAATTTCTAGGCTTTGTTATTTATAAACTTACCGTTTTATTACAACACCGTTATAAGCCTAATTTCACTCAAACACAATCTACACTTATTTATTTATAACTAAAACACAATATAACACTATTTTATAAACTGTAATAACCATAAAATAACACAAAACAAATGTTATAACTGAAGTCAACTAGACGGGTAACGTTCTCTGAAATCTGTGCATTTGTAAAGCTTTGTTCTAAAAACCTATGAAATCTAAATGTATTGAATTGGACATAGATAAAAACTGTGAAGTTTCCTTTTTAAAACCATATATTGTAAATTTTAGGGATATATCGAATAAGACTGTAAGAATCGATTCTAAACAGGTTTGCGTATTGGCCAAATCTATGACCAATTACACCGTAATTGCTTTCACCGTAAATCCTGTAGAACAGCTGTTTTCAGAGTAACATGTGATTTGAAGACACAGTTTTAATCAGAATCGTCTGCTAAATTTAATGATGTTATGATCTTCTTCATAAATGAATTCTGTGAGGAGTTGCAGATCGTTGAAAATGAGACAAAGTCTTGACAGTATACGGGCTTCATTGACGCGTGAATCACAGGTGATTTAGGTACTACAATTTTTAAACAGTGATTACGTATGTAAATATCTGTTCTACAAAAACGTTTAAATACAACAATTATAGTTTAATTCATTACCTTTCCAACGGTACCGGTTTTATTACGATTAAATAATTTTAAGTGGATATAATAATCGATTATGCAAATTCTCGCAAAGGTTCGAGCGGGTTGCGTTGCCCCTGAGAGACTGCAGTCAAAACTGCAGTCTGCCACTTGCACGTTTTTAAAGACCAACTACAGTTTAATTCTAACATATTGTACGGTTGGGCGGTAAGAATCTCTGACTCTCATAAACTGAACACTGGACTTACTGAACAAAGTTGACGTCTACCCGCATTACATGTCACGGTTGTGTGATGTAAGTAATGTTGTAAGTTAAATGTTTTGTGTTATAATATTTATGATCTGAACATTTTAATGTTTTAAAAAACCTGATGATGAAGCATATGTTTCGAAACCCGTCATAAACTAACAATGAACGAAATCACACGACGGATAACTGGTAAATTATTTAGTTATATCTATTTTTGACTTGGTTAATTTAATTATAAAATGATTTTTAATTGATCATCTATTTCGAAATGTTTACTCATCTTCACATTTTATGCCCTGCTATAAAATACGATATAAAAAATAGTGTTTCTAACATCTTTTGGGAATGTAATAAGTTGCTTATACCAATATTATAAAATGTTAGTTAATTTAATACAATTATTTTAAATATTTTAAAACATAAATATATATATTTTTGAACTAAATTCTAAATAATATGTGTTTGATAACAGACAATCAAGACAAAACTTAACGGAAAACACATTTACGTTTGTCTGTATAACCATATAATTTTTGCAAGGTAAGTGTTTATTGTCAGAGACAATAAGTAATGAATAAAGTAAAGTTACTATCGGAGAACAATACTGTAAATATAAAGATGTAACAGCCTGGAAGAAAAATTAATTATTCATAAGTATGGGCTTATGTAATAAAGTCTTTCGTTTAACTAAGGTTTACTGTCAATAATAACTGTCCATAGAAGATAATTTACGCTTTGACTGGTAATCAAATGAAAATCCCAGGCCTTATTAAATTGACACTTAATCCATTTAATGTCAGTAATTCATAACACTAACCGTCAAAATACTGAATGTTATGGCCTTCAAATATAAGAGAAGTAATTCTATTCTCATTCATTAAATGATCCAGTAAAAGAGAGTTTTGTTCAAAAAAACTTATACAAGTTAACATTCGTGACATAATAAAAATAGCAGCTGCCAAAAATATCACAAATTTATGTGCAATAATTAAGAAATTATATTTTTTAGATGTTTCATTCCTTTAGAATGCACACGTACATTATGTATTAATTCAATAAATCCAATTTAATGAAAATTTTTAAACCAAAGAGAAACATAAGACATAGAAATTTATAAAAAAATTTACTTTCTAAAACGTTCTAAAAAATATATATTTTATAACACACAATTTCAATAAGTATACTTTGTAGGGTACAAATTAAGTTGGAAACTGAAGAAGAAGAACGTTTAATAATGTATAAAATAAAGTACGAATCATAATGACTAACAAATATAACTAAACATATGAATGTAAATGGCACATTTATTTGAATATGTAACTATTTGCTACAGAATAATGGTACTTACAACATATTTTAACTAATTTCCAGATTAAGCATTAGAAAACCCTGAAATTTAAACCCTGAATTTGTCAGCAGATTAAGTATTAATGTTTATACATAAACTAAGAACTTGGAGATAGGTTAGAAAGCAATCTCGTTCTTGTATGTAAATTAAACTAATACACTAGCAAACTTTCACTAATTTATTATTAATTCAGTATGGAGCATTGTTTTAATACAATACTGCTTACTTTATTTGTTATATACGGCCTAAGTTTCACGAATAAGTAGCCTATTTGTTCGATACTAGTGCATTCAGTGGTACTTATTATAAAATAACTTTTGAACTTAAATATGTTGGGTTAATACATCATTATCTAGGATACATCATTAAAGAAATGTTTTCAGATTATATTTCTATCTACTAATAAACTGAAATAAATTATAATCTACTAATATTATAAAGAGGTAAAATGTGTTGTTTGTTTGTATTTAGGGGGTAATTTCTGGAACTACCGAACCGATTGAAAAAATAGTTGTACTAATAAAAAGCTACACTATCCCTGAGTAACATAGGCTACAATTCATTTTGATAAAAACATTTTGTATTTCAATATTTGTAAATTTAGTCGGAAATAATTCTTAGGTTAGGCCTACACTGATGTAAAAACTCATGTACTGTATTTACATTTATTACCAAAATAAAATACAATTTGTTTACTCAAATATTTCCATTGACAGTTGATTTCAAACTTTGAAGCAATTATTTGTATTTCTAACTTTTGGGTTAGGTTTTTATTAAAGTGTGGACCTGATCATTACTGGTTCTTTTAAACTTTATTGTAACTGCTGTTACAAAATATACGAAATAATTTGATTTGAACAGTTAGCATTATTTACCATCTTAGCTTTGGGGTTATTATTAATCCTACATCTTTATTATAAAGAAAACATAACATGATTATATGTATAGAATGTTCCAACGGAATTGGCGTGCATAGCACGCACGGGTTTACCCTAGTTATATAATAAACAAAACCAATAAGAATAAAATTAAACCTAAAATGAATAAATTAACATGAAACAGCTAAATTCAATTTTCTTGAAACATGCTCTTTGATTTACTCTACTTTAGCGATGGTTGCATTCATTAAACAATTTTCTAGTTGAATCAGTACTAACTTAATGCAAAAATAGCTGCTCATAAGCTGGTTCAGTTGGGTATACAGGGTGATTCAGTAAAGAGTAGCGGGCTATGCAGATTCAGATTCTACATGCAAAAATAAGTTGAAAATGTAGTATAACTTTTTTTTTATTTCAGCTTAGTTTAGCCGTAATCCGCCATTTTGTTTTTTTCACAAAAACTCACTGTAACTCTGGAAATAAATAAGACATAAAGTTCAAATTTGGAATAAGCATTTTATATGTTACGATTAACAAGTATACCAAACACAAAGAATTTATTTTTATAATTTTCAAAATGGCGTATGTTAAAAATTTTTAACTTGGAATATCTTGAAAACCGTTAACTTTACGAACAATTTACAAGAGACAAAACATTTTTATTTTTTAACGACAGACTCAATGCTTTTTTTTGTAGTTTTAGTAGATCAAAGGATAACCGATAATCTGAATCTCCATAGCCCGCTACAAAAATAACTAAAAATTGTGATTTTATGCTAATTTTGGTTGTAGTAGACAGTTACGAAGAAATTAAGTTTTTAGTTTTTTGTCTATAACTCGGTTATCCTTTGATCTACTAAAACTACAAAAAAAAAAGCATTGTGTCTGTCGTTAAAAAATAAAAATGTTTTGTCTCTTGTAAATTGTTTGTTAAAAAGATATTCCAAGATATATATTCCACGTTAAAAATTTTTAACATCCGCCATTTTGAAAATTATAAAAATAATTTCTTTGTGTTTTGTATACTTGTTAATCGTAACATATAAAATGCTTATTACAAATTTGAACTCGATATCTTATCTATTTCCAGAGTTACAGTGAGTTTTTGTAAAAAAACAAAATGGCGGATTACGGCTAAACTAAGCCGAAATCGATTAAATGTTATACTACATTTTCGATTTATTTTTGCATGTAGAATCTGAATCTGCATAGCCCGCTACGCTTTACTGAATCACCATGTATAATGGTGTGTTCGCTTGATTTAACCTTGTAGTGATACATAATCTGTAATATTGAGTGTAATACCTTGATATTAGCATTTAAAAAAAAAAATTGTCGCAGATTATTTTATTGTGTCTTTTCAACAATATATATAAATATAATATTATACGTCTTTGTCCTGACTGGATGACTGACATAGAATCAACGTGTAGTAAAAGATACAATACTACACACAAGCTAAGAAAGGATTATGCTAAATTTGTATTTTAAAATTTAAAAATGTTGAAAATGCGTGAGTTCTCGCCCAGAAATGTTACAGATTAAAAAGCTGCTCATATCAAAAGCTTAGCAACACATGATTGTTTAAATTTATTACCATATCAACCAACTTAGCAATTTAAGAATCAGTTTATTATTTGCTACAAAATATAGCTTTTTTTAGGTTAGATTAACCCAAACACAAACAGAAATCAACGAAAATTACTTACTGTATTATAGTTCAATTCAAACATCTGCTGATACATATTATAAGTAAAAACTGCTGTTTTGGATTAAAAACATACATAACAATAAGAAATTTGAAAAACTGTTTAAACATATTCCTCTAATATTTTTTCATTTTTAATAAACATAACGAATACTAGTAAAAATAAAGTTCACCATTTGGTTTAGATAGTGTATGGCATTGTTTTGAATTAAAATTCCGTTCCCGTTCAACGGAATCTGTTAAGTTAATTTGAACAGATATTTGTAATCCCTCCGGCTAGTGAATTTTGCTACATCCTTGGTTTGACTAACCGAAGAAGGTAGAAACCAATTTAATTATTCCCCGACAGAATAAAGTGTTCCTAGAAATAAACTATGTGTGTTAATATTAATTACATTCTACAGATGGATACACAAGTTGTTCGCGATATTATTTGAACATGTTTCAAACTTTTAACTACAAAATGTTTAACCATTCTGTCGTGTTTTTTCCAAGTGGTAATTCATGAAAAATAAATGAGTTGGAAGTTGTTAATTCCATCGCTGCGTATGTTAATATAGAAATAATGTCATAAGACTAAACAAAAATTAAATAACTCGTATAACAAACAGCTGATATATATTTAATCGTGTTTGTGGTTCCGGAGGGTATGGAAATGTATGAGTTTTTAATAAAACCGTGATAATAGTGGAACAGGTTGCACGAAATTATTCATTTTTACACTCTACGTATTTATTTTTGTTTACTCTTTTCTAAATTGTCAGATGAAAAGTAAAATACAAAGTGTGAGCTTAATAATTTAAAGAGTTTGATTTACTGTTTCGTTTAAAAAATTTCAATTCTTTGTGTGTATATTTTAAAAAATTTTTAATTTATAAGAACTCTACTCTAAATAATTAAGAAATTTAATTTCTGACTCAGACTCTTTATGATTAAGTTTTCACTTTTTTTAATAACAATTAAGACAGTGTATATTCTTGAATAATCTTTCGTAAACATTTCAATGTTAAGTAGTCATACTCTAACAAGTGAAGCATAAATAACTGTATTATCTTTATCCAGCACTTTCTCGCTTCCTGCTTCCTGCAGTAGTTGAGTTTTTATATTTTCCATGAGAAAGATTTTCCAAGGTTATAGCTTGAAGGATCACAAACAATTTACATTGTGATTTTATAAATTTTAAAGTTTATGTTATTTATACTTATTGAAAACAAAGTTTATTTATCCTATCTAACGCCTCAGATACAATTTGAATTTATTTGTTTAGTTCTTAAAATACGGTTACTCCGTATATTGAAAAGTTAACCTCTCACAGCTTTTGCCATGAGCACTCCGTTATACCTAATTTAATAAAATTAATGTCACTAAACCAAATACAAAAACTTTTTTTTCTGTAGCAGTGTAGTGTTTTGTACTGCCTTATTGTGGCATATTTAATTAAGCCTAGATTAAAATAACTCTACCTTTAACATTGTGTTACTGTACCCGAACAGTAAATCAAAATCAAAAGTTTTAAACGTTATTGTGAGCAAAGTGCAGAGGCTAAAAATAATTTGGTAAAACAAGTTCTTACATTTATTACCTATTGTGGTTAAAACAATATTTTCAATTAAAACTTTCTTTAATTAGCAATCCAATTCTCTAAAACTAGCAAAATAAGTCAATGTAAAGTTATAAGAACAAAATACGGGCATCACTGTTTGAAAGGAATAAAACTATAATTTATTTTAAGAGCTACCATTCAGGCTTACTTATTACAAAGTACTTTACCATTTAATGTATAATATAGATGCTCATTTTAAAAAATTACGGATTGTACATAAAAACCAAGTTATGAGGCCAAATTTCGTAGCATAGTGAAGATCTGTTACATCACCTTTAATCACTGTCTAATGATTCACATTACATAAGTGACATCAATTTGATTACTTAAAAGTTCCAATTAATTACATACTCTCACAGGCTTTTTAAACGCACAGGCACAGAACGTAAAACTATTTGATAGGGTATACTTTTAGGAATGAACGTACACAGTCTTTAACAGTACTAAGTCTTTACGAATATAACAATAATATAGGTTACGTACTTTAACCCTTACAAGTTCCTTTATTTGGAATTTGAATTACTAGTTTCAACCTCTACATTGAGGTCTTCTTCAGTTCCTTGAAAGTTTTAGTCCGTTCACATGAACTTCGTTGGTATAAGACATTCATACATACGCACAAAACAACAAACAATATTTAAAACACTAAAATTTTACAGAAGTGCTTTGCACGGTAGCATGTCTGGTACTAAAACTTAAAAAAAAAGTTCAGATAAGGACTATCTTATCTGTACAGGTTGCCCCTCCTCGTTTCTTGTTTAATGTGGCTGAATTTTACTAAATAAATACAAATGGGATGGGAATTAAATTTCTGTTTGTCGTTCAAAACATTTTCGGAAGTGGACTTTAATGATTTAAAAATCTCGAATTCTTCAAGTCTGGTACGAGATAATTTACAATACGTTAAATTTATTTGTCTGGTAGAAGGTCCATTATTCGTCCTTTATTATATATTTAATGAATAAGTTTACGAATATAATGGTGAAATTATTAAAAAACATTTAAGTAGAAATGTTCACATTGTGAAGAAGAAATCCGAATGTCTCTGTTAGAAGAGCTAAGACACTCTTGAGTTTCTATGTATAATAAGCTGTCAATTTGCATAGAATAAGGGTTGTTAGACGCAGTGCTTTTCAATGAATGGTTTGCGAAGGCACACAACCTAGTAATGGGATGAAATTGAGAGCGATTTCAAAATTATATTGGTTGGCAAGAAAACACCAAATACTTTTAATCTAATTTATTGTTGCTATGTTATTCTACACAGAAGGAGTTATAATGAGGCGTGGATGGATAGGACTTTTTGCACTTCATTACCTACTATTTATAACTATAAACCAGTAATGGTGTCTTAATTTTTTTAATCGCTATACCTGTAGTTTTGTTAATAGATTTAACGTTTAGGATAGTTTAACAATTTATTATCAAAAATATTTACTGTTTGTCTATACCATTTCCACTTAAAGTTGTAAATAATAAATTATAAAAAATAGTTGCTCTGCATTTAAAGTAACCAAAGCAAACTAATGTTTTGATTACCATTTAAACGTAATTGTGTTTCGGTATGTATTAATAAGTTTACGAATAAACAACTACTACGAACTAAATCAAATGCAATAGTGAGAAAGGTTTTTTAAAATTGTAATTAATTTCCTCAAAAACAAATCAAGGATATCTCGAGCAAGTTGTTTTATTTTACCATGTAAATATCTCTACAAAATAACAAAAGAAATACATTATTTAGGTAATATATTTATTTTCAGTGATAATCAAAGCACATTAAGTAAAGTTGAGTTCCTTGTATTAATTTTCACTAAATTCAACCTTAAAGACATTTTTCATTGAAATTAATTTAAGTTACATTTGAAAAAAAAAAAACACGAATAAATGTACCATATTGGGGTTAAAAATGACGTTTCTAGTAAAGGTTGTGTCATACTTTCAACAACCCAGCTTTATCCCCTGTCGATTTCTGATTTGACTCATAACTAATCTCTCCTTGTAAAGTGTTTTACAAATATGATTTCAAAAAATCTGTTTCAATATATTATACTATTGAATAAGGGACATTTTTAAACTTTTTAAAGTAAAAATTAACATTACCTGTCTATTATCAACCTCAGAAACTTTATTTAAAACTTAATTGATTCCCTTTGTGAAGTAAACATTAAAGTTACCTTGAACTAAAAACATCACTGGAATAATCCAATTCTAATGGCATAAATATTGATAATTTTTATTATTTCCGATAAACTTATTAAATAAAAATATTCCGTACTTAATCTTGGAGTAATAGTAAACAAAGTTGCATGGAATGTCAAAACACTTTCTTGGAGCATGACGTTTATAAACATGTAAACAATGCAGTTGAACTTGGGACGGCAGTTTGCAAACAAAATGTAAATATCTGTAAAATTGGAGAAAATAGCAGTTACTTGATTATTATACCGTAGTAAAAGTACAAAATGATTGCAAATACCTTAAATTTTAAAATTTAGGTCTTCGTTAATGAATTACAGACAGAAAACCCAAATTTAAGTAAGTTTACAGAACAAAGTCAAAAGTAAACTTTCATTACAATTTGAATACATTACTAAGATTAAATACCAGTGCTACTAATAAATAAATCGATGACGCAGCTGAAAAACTGACGTGAGTTTATCGAATTTACAAAATTAAGGTTAGGCTATTTTTTTGTACGATGTCAACTAACTGTTTGAAAAATTTGTCTACCAAAGAAGTCGCTGAATCGCTGAGTGCGTGTACAAAATGTATTAGTCCAATTAGTGTGTACCTCAGCTTCCAGTCCCAGCTCATTCACTGCTTCGTTCAGCTCGCTGTCATGAGGACCTTTTTCTCGGGCTATAAGGTCTTGTAAAAACAAAATGTGCAGAATAATCTAACATATTTAAGTTTTTAGACAAAATGCCTTAATTTTCCATTCTATAAAAATCTCAAAAACTATTTGCTTCCGGTTTTTAGATTTGTTTAGTTTACGAATTCATACGATCCAAAACTCACATATTACTTAGACATCCTACGTGTAAAACAAATTTGGACCAAATCGGACATAAAATGCGGCTGTTAGAATGCGAACACATAAATTCATATACAGTGTGATTGAAAAGTCCCGGAACGGTGTAATGTATTTTTTACCATTATAGATAAAGTAATGAGACTTGGTATATCAATAATAGACATAAATGTCTACTCTTTTAAGTTATTATCACTTTTTTATCCCTTAAGGGGGACGGCCCACGAGGAATCAGACAAAATTCTTAAATAGCAGCATAGGTCGAGTTTGGTATCAAA